>CABHPP010134974.1:0-12875 GCA_902168425.1 Peromyscus attwateri
AGCTGTGTGGAGCCGCACCCTGAAATTGACACTGGCTTCCGCCCTCGGCCCTCCCGACGGCGAGTGCTCTCTGTGAAAACAACTCCTTATTTGGGCATGGCTGTAATGTATGTGGCTTGTGCACGTGTGGACCAATGGACAGTGCCCACGTAGCTGTCTGGGATTGGTAGCCCAGGCCTATTTAAGGGCTGGGAGGGGCTTACCTGGAGAGAGACGTCGTTTGTAAAAGGTCCTGAATAAACCTCAGAAAGAAGAGCTCGGTGTTGCATCTTCCTTGCTGGTTGAGGTGGGTGAGACAAGTGGTGGCCCGTACGGGGAACCTCTGTCTCTCCGTGGAGCTCAGAACTTTCTGTGGTCAGGGTGGTACCGGTAAGTCCCAGGTAAGGTGGGATCCGTGGTGAAGCGGGACAAGAAAATAGTCGCTCCTGTCCGTAGATAGGGAAGGAGCAGGAGAAAGCCGCTGACCAGTGTGCTGAACTCTGGAGCTCCGCAGACGCACCGAGCGAAAGTGAAACTAGAAGGCTGGGGCTGTTCAGCAAAGGCTGAACTCCGGAGCTCCGCTGACGCGGAGCAAAAGTGAAACTAAAAGGCTGGGGCTGTCCGGCAAAGGCTCCGAGAAGCCTCTTAGGGTAAAAAGGGAAAGGATATACAAGGATGGGCGCTTCCTCCTCGCACCCAGTTTTTCTGGCTCTAAATGAGCTGCTTCTGTCAAAGAAGCTGAAAATCAAGAAAAGCACCATAGAAAGATTCTTAACTGAATGTGATGTTATTGCCCCTTGGTTCGCGGTTTCCGGTAGTCTTACAGTGTCCTCCTGGGAGAAACTGGGACGAGACCTGGACTTTGCCGCGGAGCAGGGCACACTTAGACATGGAGTTAGACCAGTGTGGAAATTGATAAGAGGCTGTTTGGAAGATCAAAGGTGTAGTGAAGCAGTTGAGAATGGCCAGGCTGCACTCAAGGTACTGCAGAAATAAAGGTCAGAAAAGGCCATGTCGGAGAGATCGGGGTCTGTAGAGAATGCTTCTACAAGCTTGTATTCTAGCCTCTCTGAGCTGCAAGTACTTCTGATCTCTCGGATTCCATCCTAGATGACGAGGATGCGGAATCATTATGTGAGTCATTACAGAGGGTGAAGATTAGAAAGAAAAGAAAAGACAGGGAAAGGCATAAGCAGGAACAAAAGAGAAATCATGGGTATGCTATACCCTCTGCTCCCCCACCATGTCCTGGGGTGATAACACCAGAAGCAGGAGCATATTTTAATCCCAATGTCTGGAGGGAAGTTAGAACAGAGATGCAGGTGGCATTTCCAGTGTTTCAGAATGCTTAAGCTCAAAGGTATCATGAGCCTTTAGACTTCAAAATCATCAAGTCCTTGGCAGAATCAGTCTGCACATATGGCATAACAGCCTTGTTTACAGTGGCCCAGGTAGAAGCTTTGCATAGGTTTGCTGTGCCACCACCAGACTTGTATTAACTCCCCAGATGGGGGTGCAAGTAGTAGAGTCAGATTTTAAAGGTCCCCTCAGTCCTGGGGCGGTAGGACTACTGATAGGAAGATCTTCTACAACTCTAAGGGGCTTACAAGTCCATCCTGGAGTTATTGACTCTGATTATACAGGTGTGGTTAAGATCATGGTTGAGTCACCAAAAGGAATTACAGCCATTTCCCCGGGAGATAGGATTGCACAACTTCTCCTATTACCTAGTTTGCATGAATTACATCCAGCTCATGAGAAGGAGAGAGGAGATAAAGGTTTTGGATCATCAGGAACAGATTTGACATTTTTATCATTGGAATTAGATCAAAGGCCTACATTACAGCTAACTATTAATGGCATAAAATTTATGGGACTTTTGGATACTGGCACAGATCGCAGTATCATTGCTAGCAAAGACTGGCCTCGAGGCTGGCCGGTACAGGCCTCCTCACAAACATTGCAAGGACTGGGGTACGCCAGCACTCCTAATATTAGTGCAAGTATGCTGAATTGGCATGATGAGGAAGGTCATTCGGGCATTATGCAGCCCTGTGTCCTTGAGCTTCCAGTATCACTTTGGGGAAGGGACCTCCTGAGCTCCATGGGCTTTAAATTGAGTAATGAATACTCCAAAGAATCCCAAACCATCATGAAAAATATGGGATGTCATCCTGCCTTAGGCCTAGGGAAATTCTTACAAGACAGGAAAGAACCAATACAAACTGTCTTAAGGAAGCCTAGACAAGGATTGGGTTTTTCCTAGGGGCCACTGAGGAAGGTATTCCTATATCCTGGAAAACGGAGGAACTGGTGTGGGTTCCTCAGTGGCCACTCTCCTCCGAAAAGTTGCAAGCTGCAAAACAATTAGTGAGAGAACAGCTGGAAGAAGGACATATTAAGCCTTCCTTTTCCCCCTGGAATACCCCCATATTTGTGATTAGGAAGAAATCAGGAAAGTGGAGACTATTACATGATCTCAGAGCCGTGAATGAGCAGATGAGAATTATGGGACCTGTACAGTGAGGTCTTCCTTTGCTGTCAGCTTTGCCTGAGAATTGGCCGATTATAGTAGTGGACATTAAGGATTGTTTCTTTTCCATCCCATTGCATAGCAGTGATAGTGAAAGATTTGCCTTTACTTTACCGTCTATTAATCATGAAGAGCCTGATGAAAGATACCAATGGGTTGTTTTACCACAAGGCATGGCTAATAGTCCTACTATGTGTCAGCTGTTTGTAGCAGCAGCACTGGCGCCCTTGAGAGCAAGTTTTCTGAGTCTAAGATGCCTCCATTACATGGATGACATACTTCTAGCAGCTAGAGAGGAGAGCATTTTACAAGAGGCATATTGTTCACTCATTGATTGCTTGAAGGGAAAAGGCTTTTGTATTGCCCCCGAAAAGGTACAGCAAAGTAAGGTTGTTAATTATTTAGGCTCCAAGATAACTAATCATCATGTTCTGCCTCAGAAGGTAGAATTAAGGAAGGACCATCTTTGCACTTTAAATGATTTCCAAAAGTTATTAGGAGATATAAATTGGATTAGAGGAAGCTTGAAGATGACCAATTATGAATTAAAACCACTATATGATATCTTGGTTGGGGACACAGCCTTAGAGTCACCCAGGCAATTAACCAATGAAGCTCGGGAAGTTTTGAGGAAATTAGAGGATAGGTTACAGGAGGCTCTCCTTCAAAGAGTGCAAAATGAAAATGATATTACCTTATGCATTTTACCTACCTTTTCACAACTTAATGGGCTTTTATGGCAGAAAGGACCCTTGCTATGGGTCTATACAAAACTTTCGCCTGCGAAGTCTATTGAATATTATCCTACCGCTGTGGCGTTATTTGCACAGCAAGGTATTCAGCAATGTTTATCACATTTTGGAACATCTCCCAAAACACTGATTGTTCCTTATGATTCTAGTCAAGTCCAAGTATTGTGTGCTGCCATAGATGATTGGGCAATATTGCGCTGCACCTTTGCAGGGCAAATAGATTGCCATTACCCTAAACACCCATTAATAGGTTTTTTCAAAGAACGTCCAGTGGTCTTTCCTAAGATAACCTCTATGAAGCCTTTGATAGGAGTTAGCACAATATTTACAGATGGATCAAAAACAGGATGTGGTGCTTATATGATAGACTCTCAAAAACCAGTAAAACATCAGTTCTTGCCAGAAGCACCACAGAAAGTGGAATTGCTTATAGTGCTGGAGGTTTTTAAGGCCTGTCCTTTTCCTTTTAATTTGGTTTCTGACTCTTGCTATGTGGTGAATGCCTTAAAATGCCTAGAATGTGCTGGGCCTATAAAGGCCTCCAGCTCAGTCGGGTCTTTATTTTTACAATTGCAACAATTAATTTGGCAACGAACATCCCCATTCTTTGCCCAGCATATACGGGCGCACACTGGATTGCCCAGACCCTTGTCAGAAGGCAATAAAGTGGTAGATCAGTGCACCTGACAAGAGTGGATGTTTCTTGTCTCTGCTATACAAAGAGCATATGATTTCCATAAAACATTTCATATCAAAGCAAGGGCCTTACAACAGAAATTTTCCATCTCCTGAGCAGATGCACGAAAGGTTGTTTTAGATTGTCCTCAGTGTGTTATCTATCATCATCCTCCTGGTTTAGGAGGCAATCCTCGAGGCTTGCTTCCACTAAGAATATGGCAAATGGATGTTACCCATATTCCAGAATTTGGCCGTGTCAAATACGTTCATGTGTCCGTTGATACCTGTTCCGGGATAACTCATGCCTCACCATTGACGGGAGAAAAGGCATCTAATGTCATTGCCCATTGCCTCGAAGCATGGGCAGCCTGGGGAAAACCAAGGCAACTTAAAACAGATAATGGACCTGCCTATGCAGGTAAAAAGTTTGCCTCCTTTTGCCAACAAATGGATGTACAACTTATACATGGCCTGCCTTACAATCCACAAGGTCAAGGGATAGTGGAACGTGCCCGTCGCACGTTAAAAGAAATCTTGCAAAAACAAAAAGGGAGAATAGGCCACGGCCGTACCCCAAAAGAAAGAATATCCCTTGCCTTATTCACTATCAATTTTTTAAATTTGGACATTCATAATCAATCTGCTGCGGATAGACATCAAGATCTGCAAAGCCCCAACAAGGGCATGGTACAGTGGAAGGACGTGTTAACAGGCGTCTGTCATGGACCAGATCCCGTGCTGACATGGGCACGAGGTTCTGTTTGTGTTTTTCCTCAGGACCAGCAAGACCCAGTGTGGGTAACGGAGAGACTAACCAGAAAGGTCCAGGGTGAGAAAGATGATGCTGCCAATGATAAAGAGGATACTGGTGATGGCCCTGATGATGCTCCTGATATGTCAGCAAGGAAAGATGGAGTTGAGATGGGGGATACTGTCGGTATTCCCAAGACCCCTACCGATACGCCATGAATCATCTGAAAGAGTGGGCGGGATTAGGAGCCCTAGCAGGCTTACTGGTGCTTGCCTCCCTAGCATGCTTGTGGTGCATCTGTCGCATCCGAGTCTTACAGCGTCGAAATGCAGCCATGATTACCCAGGCCTTTACATCCCTTGAGGCAGGACAGTCTCTCCAGGCCTGGTTGGCCACCTTAAAGGACAATTGAGCACAGGATGTGAGGCATGCGCACTGCACTTGAGGCCAAGGTATACTGTCCTCAAGAAGAGCAAGTCTGATTGCATGTGGGTTGGTACCCTAACTCCCACCTCTGTGAAAAGGGGTATCAAACGGGTCTAGTGTTCTCTGGGTGGATGACACCTGGATAAACATTAGTACAAGTTCTATTGTAACAGAGATCAGACCACTACTCTTGCCTGGTGCTTTGCAAAACAAAAAGGGGGAACTATAGAGAGCTGCGTGGAGCTGCACCCTGAAATTGACACTGGCTTCCGCCCTCCACCCTCCCGACGGTGAGTGCTCTCTGTGAAAACAACTCCTTATTTGGGCATGGCTGGAATGGTATGTGGCTTGTGCACGCGTGGACCAATGGACAGCGCCCACATAGCTGTCTGGGATTGGTAGCCCAGGCCTATTTAAGGGCTGGGAGGGGCTTACCCGGAGAGAGACGTCATTTGTAAAAGGTTCTGAATAAACCTCAGAAAGAAGAGCTCGGTGTTGCGTCTTCCTTGCTGGTCGAGGTGGGTGCGACAGAACTGCTGTGTTGCGTTCTCTCTCTCTCTCTCTCTCTCTCTCTCTCTCTCTCTCTCTCTCTCTGTGTGTGTGTGTGTGTGTGTGTGTATGTGTGTGTAGGGCTGGGAGACATAACTTCTGTGACTATAGCCATGGGCCCCTAGGCGCCTCTAACAGGGTGATTGAGCTCAGAAAGGGTCTTAGAAAGCAGCCAGCAGTGCTGAAGTGAAATCCTCCAGTGGGTAGCTGCAGCTCTGCTCCCCAGGAACCTCCCTGAGTCTCTCAGGGTTCACCAGGAGCCTGGGTTTCTTTCTGTCTGCCTTTTCCTTTTCTCTCTTCCCACAGCCAAGAGACCACATCATGGTGGAAGCTTTCTTTGTTTCATCTTGCTTCCTCTTCTTTTGTCATCCACAGATGATTTTCCCAATTTTGCACAATCAAGAACAGCTTAGCACCTGCTTCTTAGAAGATCTGAAGTAACAGAGCATGGGCTGCCAAACCAATCCCTTCTTCTTTAGAGTTTGCAGGCAGAAGATCAGCCCACACATACCCACACTTGATATCTGGTTCTTCAAATGGTCTGTTTTAAGAGAATGGGAGTTGTTTCAAGTGGGAGTTTATAATACAGAGCCATGGAAAAAAAGGACTGTGTTACACTTACAGATTTCTAGGTAGGAGGTGTGGTATGCTGTGCAAGGCCACATAGAGAAGTATGGTCTTTTGGGAGACCAAGGGCACAAGGAAGAGGTAAAGTTTTATGTGTGTAGTACACACATGAGGGTGGAGATGAAGGCAACTGAATACAATCCATGTGATGACAAGGATTCTGATACAGAGGCATATAGTCTTTCAAGATTGGGTTTAGAGATTAATTGATTGATTGACTGTGGTGCTAGAAATCAAGTCCACAGTCTTGTTCATATCAGGCAAGGGCTGTATCCTACTTGATATTTACCATTTGGAAATGAAAGACAATGACAAGAAATGCAAGATAGTTATAAGAAGAAACATTTAAAAACAGTAGAAGATTCATAAAATCAAAAGTGCAATTGTAGACTTGTCCTAAAAGATCTCCCCCTTCTCTCTCTTTTTCTTTCCCCCTACCTCTCTCTCCCATCATCCCCACCACTGAATTCTCTGTGTAGCAGAGGCTAGCCTTGAACTCCTGGTCCTCCTGCCTCCATGTCCTGACTCCTGGGATTACAGATGTGTACCACCACACACATAGTAAGGTATCAAATATGGGGGTCTGGAGAGATGACTCAGTGATTAAGAGCACTAGCTGCTAGTCTAGAGGACCAAGGTTTGATGCCCAGTGTTCACGTGGTGGCTCACAACCATCTTTAACTCCAGTTTCATGGGATTTGATGTCCTCTTCTGGCCTCCATGGGCACCAGGAATGCATGCAGTGAACATACATAAATTCAGGCAAACCACCCATACACATAAAATAAAAATAAGTCAATCTTTTAAAACAAACAAAAAAGATGCCCAATCCATTGTTAAGGAAAGTCAGGTGGTGCAATAAGAGCACTGTGCTACAAAAGTCAATGAGGTAGTGTGGGGAGCTGAGAGAAATCTAAATAGAAAGACCTAAAAAGTGAGGGTGGTTGAGAAAGACCTAGATAGCTGAGGGGCATTCACATCTGATTAGAAAGGCATAAAAGGTCAGCTGGGATTAAAACGATGCCAAAGTCATTGTCTTTTCATGTATGTGGAGAATAAAATAAAATTAGATTCCTTTCATAAGCAAAGTACAAAACAACCTGCAAATATCTTAAAGATCTAAATGTGAGCTAATCCTTTAAAAACTAGTTATGTCTAATACAAAAAGAAACAGTAAAATGTTGCAATAGGAAGACATTTTCAAACTATATCAACAAAAACAGAAATCTCCAAAATGAGAAATTTCTGTGCAACCAGAGATAGCATAAACAAAATTAAGATAAACCACAAAATGAAGCATTATTGTGCATGTAACAAGCAAAACATTGAGAGTAAACTATAAGGAAACTCTTACAAATCAATTTAGAAAAAGAAATAGAAAAATGAATGGAAGGTACAAGATAGAAATTCCAAGATGAAATTAAAGGTAATATGAATATGAAAACATTGCTCTTCCTGCTTGTAATCAGGAGAATTCAAACAACACTACTATGACACATTCTTTAACCCCACCAGACTAGCAGAGATCTTTTAGTCAGGGGGTACTAAATTGCAGTGGGAAAAAGGGAAGGTAAGAGCTCTGAAATACTGCTAGTGAAAATACAAACTGTCACAAGTATTTTGAAGGTCGATTTGGCAATATCTAGTAAAAACTCATGTGTGTAGACCCTGACAATTCTGCATGTTAGTACAGAACTGAGATGCGTTCTCTCTCAAGCACACACAGGCATCAGCAAGTGTTTGTGTTCTGAAGAGAAGGCTGCAAAAGGCAAGAGGGGAAACAGCCCACCAAGGAGAGGTGAAAAAAGAGGCGGGGGAAGCAGGCTAGAAACAGGGTCAGATAGTACCACACGGTAAGAATTCAAGCCCGAGTGTCTCCAACACCTTGCTGTAGCTCCCAATTTCAAGTGGAGTTGGTTATCTGTAGAGTGGGTTCCTCCGGATGTGGCCTGTGACCCAAACTGTCATCCATACCAACTATCACAAAGATTTACCATGAAAACTGTTCCCTAGAAGCATGTTGACGGTGGCATAAATAGCATTCTCCTTACACTTCTCAAAGGGGAAAACAGAATTTCCCCAGCCATGTAGAGGATTATTAGCAGTCTAGAAAAGAAAAAGGTAACCAAGTGGCCTGGAAGGGCTAGTTTATCCACAATGTGTCAAGACGTCCCAACTGCCTGCATGACATCTGCTCACACAATGGATCCTGCAGACAAACAAAAAGTATTAGCAAATGGGTAAAGGGCCAAGCACTTTCCATTGAGAGGCACCGAGAAGACATCACTCTAAGTCCTCCAGTAAGAAAGTCTGCTCTCACCCACAGCCGGGTGGAAAGGACCATCAACATTCATTTGGACTCTGAGTGCCCTGGCAGGAAAGACAGAAGGCCATCCTGTTAAATCATTTAATCAGCCAAGGTGGGCAGCTGCCTCACAGATAATGCTGGTAGGGGACAATGAAAGACAGATGATTTACCAATTAAATGCATCAGGCTTCCCAAACGCTGGGCCCGAGGACTGGAGTGCCATGTGTTTCTGCCAGACGCAGATCTGTCTTCATAAGCAAATTAGGCTTCAAGTTTGTAACTCATATGTCCACCCCCCTCTTTTACCTCCCACCCCCATGCACACACAAAGAGGATCGAGTGTTAATGAACAAAGCTCAGACTTTTTCCATTTCTCCACTTGTCAAAAATCTCTTTCACCTTCACGACCAACAGTAAATCACACGTTCTGCTTGAGCAGGTGCTCGGGGAAAGAAAAAAAAAAAAAAAACAACCTCCAAATGGCCATCCTAGGAAAGAGGCCTTTTCAGAGGCTAGGCATTCACTGTGCTGTAAAGCAGGAGCGATAGCCTGTGTGGAAATAGGGAAGCTCATTCTGGTCATTCTTCTATAAATGCAGCGTCTGGTGCAGACCAGAATTCAAAAGCAAGCCCAAGCACCAGCTCCCCAGGCAGAGCCACGCTGACAGAAGACTGGGAAACAGTAACAGCCAACATTTAGAGAGGAGCTTGCAATGGGGTTTTGTGCAGGCAGAAGCATTTATTATTCTTTATGTTTGTATAATTATTATACCACTTTATATTTTTAATATTATTTTCATTTGACAGATGGGGAATCAGAGAAGTTAAATATTTTTTCTAAGTTCATGCAAAGAAGACTTGTTTTCCTGTTATTAAAAAAAGGTAAGTATTGGGTAGGGGAGATTAAGGATCAAAAATGAAAAAAAAAAAAACAAAAAAAAAAACCAAATGAAAAGTAGAACCAGGAAAAAATTGAAGAGGAAAGAGTGCATTAAAAGAAAAATATATTCAGAGGTTTAGAGTAGGGGCATTTGTTCACTTCAGTTTTGCTCAGAAAGTAGGCCACATTCCACTTTGTCTGATTGATTGATTGATTGATTGATTGATTGATTGAAAAGAAGACATACAGTCATAGAATGGACATTGAAATATCAGCTGACCAACCAGACAAAAGACATCCATGTCTAGCAAATGTTCCCAAACATAAGATAGCACATCTGGAACTCTTGGCCAAATGATTCCTAGAAGCAATTGATCTCAAAGACACAGTTTTATCAACAAGCAATGGAGTGAAGAGAGTTTCCTCCTCTTCATTGGTCCTCTCAGCACCACAGGTACTGTTTGGAGCAACAGAAAGAACACAGGGGAAGAAAGAGGCCACTGGGTTTCCAGTGCTGTGCTGGGTACCCCTCAGGAAGCTCCTGGGGTGGTCTTGTCAAGATCTGCCTTAGGCAGCTGGAAGACTATGTCCTGCAGGGAAAGCTCCCTGAATACATGTAGCCTTTATTATCCCATCATGTCCATCTTCTAGAGGTGCTGCCAGTGTCTTGGTAAATACACAGGCATGGAAACTGATGGGCATATTTTTTATAAAACTCCATGTCATCTTTATCAGTTTTCTAAAGGAATTTTAGGCCAGTTTTTGAGTTAGGAAGGACAGAGAAAGACATCATTAATATTGTTTAGTTTCTAGCATGAAGACAAGAATCAAGGGTGAATCAAAAGAGGTACAACAGTCTCCATGTGCCCTGGTAGTAACAGGCAAACCATCAGGATATTGATGCTGGAATACATATGAGATTACTTTTTAAGGAAATATTTTGAAAATAGCACAGAAGGAAGTTCTCAGGTCTGAGCCAGTGAGCCTGTGAGAAAATCACAGGTGGTGAGGAGAAGCAGAAGTCTCTCTTACTAACTTTATGTGAGCTTATGTAAGGAATGCACTTAAAAAATAAACACAGGTGATGTCTGTACAATGGTGGATTCATTGGTGTGTACTGTCTGGAATAGGGGAATAGGAACCCTGTATCAGTCCTTTGAAGCATTTTCCCTGCATGATGATATTTCTACCAAATGGCCAGAGATTGTTTGATGTGATCAGAACAGAGGCTGGGAACACAGACAATGTTCTCCTGCTGTGTACAAAAGGTGGTGTGGCTGCTACTGGGGTATGGCATTGCCTTAGTGCATAGGACATATTTGTGAGAAAGACTCAGAGGTATTCTGCAGAAAAACCTGAAGAGCACCCAGGAAGATAAAAGAGTGAATGTGGAGTTAATGGTCTGTCTATAAACACAAAGGGTGCAGAGTTCTTTCGTACAACATGCTGCATGAAAGGGGATAAGTACTGAGGCACACACAGACACTCTCTAGTAAAGTCTGAAGTTGAAGGAAAGAATCTTAAGAGCATAAAGGTACTGGTTCTGAATCTGCTGCTAAGTAGCTGCTTGATTGTGAGTAGTTCCTATAATCTGTACTGAACCTCTCAAATAGAGATTGGGGTACACTGGCTTTCACTGAGATAGTACTATGAACTCCATGAAAGTGAGAAAGCAGAGAAACAATCTGTATATTAAAACCTTATAAACCAGTCACAGGCTGGGTGGTGGTGGTGCACAACTTTGATCCCAGCACTTGGGAGGCAGAGCCAGGCAGATCTCTATGAGTTTGAAGCCAGCCTGGTCTACAGGGCAAGGTCCAGGACAGGCACCAAAACTACACTGAGAAATGCTGTCGCGAAAAACCAAAAAAAAAAAAAAAAAAAACCACCAAAAACAAACCAGTCATGGGACAAAATATGATGCTGTTTCTTTTTAAAAATACCAATCAGGGTGAGGCAAACACAGAATTTGGACATAAAAACTTAGAGAAAGAAATACAATATCAATGTCATTAATGTCTGCTTAGAAAGAAGCCAGGGAATAACTTTTGACTGTAAAAGACAGCATTTAACATTGAACAAGTGAATAGTAAATAAATTTCTTTCTCTCACTTTCCCAGAGCCATTTGCCCTAGGCGGGGAGAAGAAATCACAAGGATCTTGTTCGGCACCATGAGAACCTTGAAAGCTGAGATGGACACACACTTACCTGCCCAAAGCAATTTGTCCTGGGCAGAGAGAAGAAACCACAGGCCCACCCCATGCCTTGAGGCACGGGGTGGTCAGATGCTATTATGGTGAGCAAATATAAGGTAGGCTATGGGAGAGAGAGAGGCAGAATGGTTCGTATCCTGTGGAGAGAGGCAGACTTGAAAAGGGGAAGGTGGTGAGGAATGGGCTGATGTGAGAGGTCTATTTGCCACCCGGGACTACGGTGAAGTCCAGTCCTGGGCTGCTGCCAAGGGCCATGTCTGGGTCCATGGCCTTGCCACAGCCTTGTTCTGTGTTGATGTCCATGGCTCCTGTTACCACCACAGGCAGTGAGGCTGTCCAGTGCCTGGGCCACCACATGAGGCCATGTTGGTGCCCAAAGGCCATGTCACCACAGGGACCAACCTGATCTGAGTGGCCTAAGCTGCTACCTGGGGCCATGGAGAAGTCCAGGCTTGAGCTGCAACTGAGGGCCATTTCTGGGTCCATGGCCCTACTACAGCCTTGGTCTGTGTAGATGTCCCTGGCTCCTGCTACCATTGAAGGTTGTATGGATGCCCTGAGTCTGAGCCACCACCTGTGGCCATGTTGGGGTCTGGGGACATGCTGCTGCTGGGGCCATACTGATCTGAGTGTGACCTGCTCTGCCACCCACAGCCATGCTGTCACCTGGGCCCAAGCTGCTGCCAAGGGCCTTGTCTGCATTGATGGCCCTACTGCAGCCAGGGTCTGCATTGATGTCAATGGCTTCAGTTACCACCAAAGGCAGTGCAGATGCCCAGGTTCTGGGCCAACACCTAAGACCATGTTGAAGACCAAATGTCATGCTGTCACAAGGGCCATACAGATAGGGGTGGCCTCCACAGCCACGTGGAGCCATATTGACCCCTGGGCCAAAGCTGTGGCCAGGAGCCATGTCTGGGTCTGTGGCCATACCACAGCCAGGGACTGTAGTTGAGTTTTCTCCAGCCCCGCCTGGGCCCACAGCTGCTCAGACCCAAAAAAACATACAGAGGCTTATATTAATTGAAACCGTATGGCCTAATGGCTCAGGCTTCTTGCTAGCTAGATCCTACATCTTAAATTAACCCATTTCTATAAATCTATACCTTGCCACATGGCTCATGGCTTACTGGTATCTTTATATCTTGCTTCTCATGGCGGAGGTGGCTGGCAGCTTCT
>CABHPP010134975.1:0-18844 GCA_902168425.1 Peromyscus attwateri
GTAGTGAAATATTGTTTCATAAGTAGAATGATTATTCAGTCATCATTTATTGAAATATTTTAGTTTATATTTATCCTTGAATTCTGAAGAAATTTTATTTATCTCCAAAGGCTGTGAGACACTCTTATTTTCATATGTCACTGCTCAGAGCAGAACATTTTCAGTCTTGCTGGAGTTTATGAAGAGACAAAGTACATCAAGAGTTAATAGGTATTGGTGAATGCTGAACACAGAGGCCATCATGGTGAAGAAAGAAGAGGCAGGATGGAAGGGAGTGAGCCCACTGTGGTGCTTAATATGGCGGCAAAATGACCTAAGCACTGATTCAGGGACAGAAGCTGATTTGTGGGAATAGTGTGGCTACTTAGAGAATAAAGGGATGTCATATGGGAAAGCCTAGTAATAATCCATCATAAGAAAGCACAGACAACTATTGCGTGTTGGAAAGTTACCATTTCCCAGGATTTATGCTTTGTGTTTTTGTCTGTCAAATTATGTTGCTCTCACAATAAACTTTTATGGCAATTTTCATGACAGGTGATCTCATTCTCTCACCAAGCATTCAGTACCTAGAAAATATAAAGTATTGTGCCAAGAATGTGATGATTAATAATGTTATATCCTCGTTCAAGGCATAGTAGGAAAAAACATTTGTAGGCAGATAATTACAAAGAAGGTGGCAGATGTCTTCGCAGAAGCGTACAGTGTGATTCATTAGAGAATGAAGTAAATCCAGTCCTGGTTGTATTTTACTGTTTCAAAGGTAGAGTGTGAAGGGGTGGATATTCATGTTCAATCACAAAACATAAAGCCTTATTTCATTTCTCTCAACGAATAGAGTCAACAGTGCTTCCACTAGTGTCCGTGGTTAAAGTGACTCCTGCAAACAGCCCTGAGAACTAAATTGAAGGAGAAAAACGGATTGCAGTTTTCATGAAAGTCTGGCCAGCTAGCTGGTTTCTCCAGAAGGTTGGGGGCAGTGGGTTTTCTTTGCAAGCATTTTTCTTGATGACTGAAGGAAAGAGTTCCAAAACCAGAGCTTCAGAGAAAGAGACAAAGACAAAGTCAAAATGAAATGAAACAGCTGTGAGCTTCCCCAGAAAGCATTACCCATATCCTGCTTAATTTTCCCTGAGCCCCAATCAGCAAACTTCCCATTAGAAGGAACTTCAGGATGTTTGCTGATTTGCAAAACACTGCATGAGTGATGTGTGCATTCCTCACATAATTGTTTTGTATGTACATATGGCACATGCTATTTTGGAAATGTACCCCTCTGTGTTCATTATAGCTACTGCTCACTCCGTTCCCTGATAATCATTTATAGTTCCTCATCACAGTTTATTATTAGTAAAGCAATGAATCAGCAGTTTTATGCATCCGCCTTTAACAATCTAATCTTAGACATTTCTAAATCACAGAAGAGAATAATAGAAAGCAAACAGATTGCCCGGCTTTAGTTCTAGACTCTGAGCAAAATGTTTACCAAGATTCTCTTACCTTTTATGAATAAAAAAGTTGCCATTAGGTTCCCTTTATACATTTTTTCAATTATACTGTCCAAACAATCTCTTGAAACAATCAGCTTAGTTTATGAAATAATAAATGCTAAATTTACAATAAGTCAGATCTGGATAGCATAAATGCATTTACACATTTTCTATAGTTTTATCTAGATAGATATTTCCCTCTAAGGACAGAAATAGCCACAGTATGTAAGTGTAGTTATTGGTTGGAAAAACAAAGATGAAAGAAAAGTATAACAAAAGTGTGAGAAAAATCTGTAGTTTTTAGCTGAAGTTCGCTTGTGTGATGCCTGCAAACGAGCCAAGATCTTGAGTCCCTTTCATTTGACACTTCTATTTCAAGTTGCTACTATTCTATAGCTTAGAGTTCAAGGAATAAGAACACTGCCGTGGTTTAGAAGGTTCTGGATCATTAGATAAGGATTTTAAGTGAAAAACTTAAAAATTATTAAATTGAGCAAAACAAGGCCTTTGGAAACCTGTGGGATGTGGGTTTCACATCTTCTACATGGCTCACCAGTAAAATAGACTTTAGACCCAGAGAGCTTGACAGGGATAACAGGGTGCTTGCTCTCTGTCCGGGAGGTCTCAATAGACATGTGTCACCCACCTGCAGACTCTTACCTATGACCTCTGAGCCAGAGTGAATGCATTACTGTGAATTATTTTACTACATGAAGAAGTATGCCTCAGTAAAAACAAATTATTTCAGAAATGACACTTTTAAGTGTCATTATTTGAAATTATTTCAAATTATGCTCTATTAAAATGTCTTGAATATATGACATTTTATGGGTTTTTTTTTTTTAAGGGGAAGCTATTTGGACCTTCTTGAGAAGAAAAAAAGTTATCATTGAGGCTCTGTGGAAATTTTTTAGTGTAAATGTAAGGGGAGAATGCAGTAAAACATATGGGCAAGTAGCTCTGCCCCCACTATGCTGTTTAGTACATAGCAAGTATATTTCTAGTTACTACACAAAGATATAGTTCTCAATAACAGAATTCTCAAATATTTTGTTTTTAAAACTTTAATAGCTAATTAAGAAGTCAGCACTGGAGAGGCAGAGGCAGGTAGATCTCTGTGAGTTGGAGGTCAGCCTGGTCTACAGAATGAGTTCCAGGATAGTCAAGACTGTTAACCCAGAGAAAACCTGTCTTGAAAAAAAAAAGAAAGAGAAAAAAAGAAGAAGTAGAAGAAGAAGAAAAGAAAGAAGAAGAAGAAGAAGAAGAAGAAGAAGAAGAAGAAGAAGAGGAAGAGGAAGAGGAAGAGGAAGTAGAGGAAGCAGAAGCCAGGTTAGGAGACTGGGAGATACCCCAGTCACACAAGTATAAAGACCTTCATTGATCCACACCCAATTACAAAACTAGATGTCACAGTGGCATGTGTTTGTAATCCCAGTAGTGGGGAGGCAAAGGCAGGAGATTCTTGGGACTCACTAGACATCCAGCCTAAGCCTAATATGTAAGTGAGCTTCGTGTCCCAGTGAAAGACCTATCTCTAAACCCAAGCTGTTCGGTTACTGAGGAATGGTGCCTGAGGTTGACAACCGGCCTTTACATGTATGTGTTCTCACATGCACCCCACTCACAGAAACCTGATTAAACAGTGACAGTACTTAGTTAGGATTATTAATTGTGACCATCTCAACCAATATCTCTATAATCATTGTCCTCACCACCATATCGTCCTCACAGGTATCATCACTGTGTCGTGGGCGTTCTTCACATCTAAAGCATCTGATATTGATAGGGATCCAGAAAAACGGTGGCCTTTTGGTCAAATTTTTCATAGGAATAATCCTATGAGGGAACCTTATACAAGTCCCCGAGTTCCTCTCCCACAGTTCCTGTGATCTCCGTCCTCACTCTCCTCTACACTACTACTCTGTGTTCTTGAATGAAAAAGTTTGCTCCTTATAGAATAACAATATTGAGTTATTTTTAACTTGTAGATTAGACTGTGTTTTGGTTGTCTTTTTTTTAAATGAACAATTATGTTTAAAATTGAATTATCAATATGCTATCAGAACAAAGAAAATACAGTCAATGTAATACTTGCATTATCCAAAGCAAGTCTGCAGGCAGATCCCAGTAACATACTTGATCTTGTGACTTTTTGTGGGTTACAGCAGCAGATGAATTCTGAGACTCATAACCCAGTCTGTCTCCTTGTAACTAACTTCTAGACATTTTTATTTCACTGTTCTTTTAAGTGAAAACTCAGAGTCATAATTGCAAATACTGCTTATCTTCTCAGGCAAATTGCTCTGTCTCAAAGCACCATGCAGAAGAAGCTCAGAGAAGGGAACAGAGAAGTCTATGGTTGATACACAACCATACACAATTCAACCCAAAAGCAAGGGGCACAACCAAGCACACTGGTAATCTGAAAAGTTATCATGAAGGCCTTGCACAGGGACAAATATTATTGTATTAATAAAACTATGTAATTAGTGCTTTCATAAAAACATTTTTATGTTGGTAAAAGTAACACAGCAAGAGATTTCTCCATCTGGAAAAAAAGCCTTGCATTTATAACCTCAAACATTCTGCCAAACCCAATGTTTTCTGCCTGGAATAAATTGATTTTTGTTGATGCATAAATTAAATGTCAACACATCTCTCACAAATCTACTTATGGCAAAAGCAGGCACTGTGGCTGGGAGACAGACTTAATACAAATGGCTAGATCCTCTGTTTACTCAACAAATAGACAGTAGAAAAGCGTTAGTGATCCTGAGTATGCCAGTGTTAATTAGTGGGTGTTTGAAAAGAAAGCCTCCTCCCGCTAACCACAATGGACATGGAAGCTGTTATGTATTATTTTTCTATCCAGCTATGTCTTATAATATCTTAGCTTAACTGAACGAAAACTTGGAGAATGAAAAAGCATTTATTTTACAGTATTGGTATCTCAGTATGAATATACTGAATTTACATTCTAGAAAGGTTTTGATTGTGTGTTTGTATGCACACACACACTTATATTGACTGTATAGCTACTGAGTACCAAAAACTATTCTAAACATTGCCACCCAAAGAGAGTGGAAACAGGATGTTCTATCATCCAAGAAATAGAACAAGAAACAAGTGAGTACTAAGGTTATGGAGTCGATGAAGTCTATACAGACAGAACAAAATAGGATGAACAGAGGAGCCATGTGGGAGGCATGTCTGAGAGGCTTTCTTTATTGAGGTGTCACTTGAACAGAGACAGGCAGTGTGGGAGGGGTCAGGGTATGGAATGTCTGGAGGCTGTGTTAAAAGCATAGGAAGGCAAGTCCCAAACCTCCAGCATACATTACTCTTGCTTTTCGTGAGAGCTGGGAAGGAAGCCTTTGTGTCTGGAGTGAATGACAGAGGGGAGGACAGGAAGCAAAGAGAGAAACAATCAGAGCAAGAACATTCATCTAATAAGGAAGGGAAGCAGAGACGGACTTGCCAGTGCCTTTGATTCATGTTATAAATAACTATTGTTAATTAAGAAAGCTCAGATGAAATGACAAGCCAACACTACAGCTCTCAAAATACTTGTTCTCCTGAGTTACAATAACAAAGGAGAGGTAAAGACTAGCTTTGATACCTGTGAGCACCACAATGTAGAGGAGTGGAAAGTAATTGTCGAGGCAGTTCTTCCCCTTGTTGAAAGCCACACAGTTTGGCAACAATCTGGAATGGTAAGAGGGCAGCTAAGGTGCTTTAAGTAGGAAATGTAGTATCTCAGGAGTTGAGTGACTTCCCTAAACTAAACAAAAACAAAAACAAAAACAAAAACAACACATCTATTTCTGCTCTCAATTAGGTCATTTTTTTCTTTCAAAAACTTAAGTTCATTAAAAACAATAACAAGAAATCTCAAGGCCTACAACGGTATACTGATTGATTTTGCTCTCTGTATCTCATCCAACATCAAAGTATATAAGTTCTGTGTTATCTTAGAGACAGCCATAGTGAGGACAGTTAGATCATAGAGATTTATAAAAATACAGTTTAGAATTTTGTGTATTGTTTTTGCCATTGTGGCAGCCTAATGAACAACATACTTGTATAGTTTACATATTTTCCTGAAGATGATATTTTCTAATGCAGCTCCTATATCACATTTGCAGCATTTTATTGAGAGTATCTATTTTCCCAGGCTTTAACTTCGAAGAACAGAGAATAACACACACACACACACACCACACATCAGAGTCTAACAACAAATGTGTGCTTACTTTAAAGTCCTTTAACTCAGGCTGGCAAGATGACTCATTGGAAAAGAACACATACTGCTCTTGAAGAGGCTCTAATTCAGTTCCTAGCACCCACATTGGGCAGCTCACAACTGCCTTTAACTCCAGGTCAGGGTTGGGGGTAGGAGTCTGATGCCCTCTTCTGGCCTCTATGGACACCTGCAGGCACATGCACAAACATGTACAAGCACACACTAACACACATACATGAAAAAATATTAAAATAACCTTTTGTATCAGCAAACTAAGTATTAATAAATGATCTTTTCAAACTTCTATTTTAAATGGAAATGGTTTACTAGACAAATTTTGATTTGTTAGTAAGGAAACTGATTATGGAGGCCCACGTTGCCACCAAAGGTCACCTGCAGTTGGGGCAGCAACCTGTGGCCTTGTTGGTATGGGGGCCATGCTGCCACTGTAGCTATGCTGATCTGAGCGGCCAGTGCTTCCAGGATGTCGTCCAGGCCCAAGCTGCTGCTGAGGGCAATGTCTTGGTCCATGGCCTTGCTGCAGTTGGGGTCTGTGTTGATGTCTGCAGCCTGTGCTACCTCAGGGGACCAGAGGAACCATGCATGACAGAATCAGAGGGCCATGCTGAGTCAGCCCAGCACCTTGCTGGCCCTGGGAAAGCTGGCCCTGCCTCTTGCTGGACACTGCAGCAAGACAGCTGACTCTGACCCTCACAAAAGAGCTGGCCCCTGCACTCAGGAGAGATGGCCCCACCCCTTACTATAGGCAAGGGAGAACTGACCCTGATGGCATGGGACCTGGCTCTGCCCACTTGTCTGAGGCATGCAGCCCCAGTGGCCAGACTGATCAGCTAAGCTACCTTCCAGGCCCACAGCCAGGCCTGGGGTTGGCCCACCCTAATATCTACCTCATCTACTACCTTCTGGAGCTCATGAAGTAACTTGTCCTGTGGAAAGATACAATATCTCCATGACTCAAGGTGGCTGCGGGATATCCCAGAAGAGTTTCTGTGAGGATCCAGTGACTATGGTGTTAGAGAAACCAGAGGCCTTGAACCAGACCAATGACTCATTGCCATGAACATTTGCTAGTTAAGCCAAGTGGGCAAACTGCTCCCAGTGCCACCAGGATGAATGAAGAGGTGTTGGAGAGGCAGGAAAGCTGGAAAATTGAAGACTTTTTTGGGGTCTTTTGTTTTGTTTTGTTTTATTCTTGTGTTTGTTTGCTTTCTATGTTTTCTTTTGGCTTGATTTCTTTTTTAATTTTCTTTTGGTGGGTGATGCAGGGGTGAGGGGAGGAGATAGGAAGACTGGAAGGTGAGCGGAATTGGTGTGCATGATGTGAAATTCCCAAAGTATCAATAAAGAAATTATGTTAAGAAAGCAAACAAATAAAACAAAACCCCATTTTTATAAGATAAGATTTATTCCAGGAAGAAATTGCTATGTATTAAAATGTGGCATGAGTGAACTTTTTTACCTCCTCATGGTCTCCAGCACTACCCTCCACACATGCAGTCTCCATGTTTTGGTGATTCGAGAAATGCCTTGTACTGAAGATTCAGAGTGACTTCATTCATAAAACTATTGCCATGGCCATTATCATTTTCTCTGTGTTAGTGTCCCCCACCATTTAGACTACAGTATATTATCATATAGTAGAAGACAAGGTCAGAGAATTTAGTACATATTCTGTGGCAAAGATTTTGAAAAGAGCCATGATTTGTTTCTATTCTTTTTCAAATTCACCACATCATGAATTTTTTCAATATTTTTTTTGCAATATTCTCATTACTTTTAATCTCCAACAAGCACATCTGTTTCATGTTTTTGAATACTGTAATGGTAACTAGATATTATTAGACTTAATAGATATTAATGTTCTTTTTTTGATAAGTTAGAAAGTTCAGTTGTGTGCATTGGAATGCTTTGTTTTTGCTGAAGTTCAGATCCAGGGTTCTGTCTGCATATGCTAGGCAAGCATTCCACCAATGGCTACACTTCTTGCCTTTAAAGTTTTTTGAGATAGAATTTCCCACTTGTGGCCATGCTGACCATGAACTCCCTGTCTCTGCTGAGTGATGCAATCATAGGCAGGTGCCATTGAGCCCAGCTGAGAAGTCTGATGACAGAAAACTTTTATGTTTTAATGGTGATATCTTGTAAACTGCTACATCATGCTGACTTGAACAACTTTTCTTTAGATTTATGAAAATATAGCCCTGGTTACAGAAGCAATTTAAAGATTAAACTAGACAACGTTTCCAAGCATCTTGCATTCTGCCCCTGGATTCCTGCTGTTTGCAATGCTGCTTGAAAAGTCAATCTTGCAAAGGTCAATCCAAGATTACATTTGCAAGTTCTAGATGACTTCAAGAAGAATATCAGAGTGGGTTGACAGAATCCTACTGGAATGGCCATATCACAAAACATAAATAATCTCTGGTTTCTGGAGGACAGTAAGATTTTTTTGCTTCACACACCTTTGTAAAAAATGTTGTAAAAATCAAAATCTGTGGAATTAGTTTTATTCTAAATGGAAAAGAAATTATATGAAGCACACTTGTTTCTTGTGTTGTAGGGTGTTTTGTGGTTATATGAAGTCTTTAAAAGCCTACACACAGGAGTGAAGTGGGAAATCTGATCCTGCAAATATTGTCAGAGACAAGTGGGAATTATCATTTGCACATGCTTAGTTCCCAGGGAAGGGTTTTGTTGTTGTTGTTGTTTCGTTTTTGTTTTTGTTTTTAGATATTCCCCTCAACACTATCCCCTTCTATACCAGCCTTATGACACGAATCATAAAGAGTCTCCATCCTATCACCAAAGCTGCAGGACACAGGCCTGAGGTCCTCGGGACAAGTGCAAGACCTTTCTTGGCAATCAGCTGCTTTCCTCCAGCATTCTCCTAATGCGTTTACCACTCCTGATTGTTTCCAAGCAGATAGCATGAGATTGGACTATTTATCCATAGGGTCAAAATTAAATTCCCTATTGGATTATTCTGTTACAGACAGGATCTTCTGATTACTGGGACTAGCCTCACGGCTTTGTGCCAGGAGCCAGTTTAGTTGAAAAGAGAAAAAAAAATGCTCAGGACTTCTCTCTTTCTAATTCATTGATAAAGTGGAAATAGTCCTGTCAGTAAACCCCACTCAAAATTCCATTTCTCCTAGCCACTGATTTTGCTTTTTCTGTTACCTGTTGAATCAGATCAGGACCCAATGTAAAATGTCTCTATATTCTCTGCAAACAAAAACACTGTCAAACTTTATAACCCACAAACCTGTCAATGAGTCCAAATTGACCTATGGGTATTCTCTAAAATTTCCAGCTTCATACTTCATCCACAGAGAAATCAAGGCTCTGCCACCTTGTCAATTGTGACAGTTCACTTGAATGTTTTAATACTCTGTTACGTTAACCCTGAAATGTGGACATTTGCCTAAAGATGGACCAAATTAATAGAAAATATGGTCCATTCTCACCTTACTATCTACCATCTCTCTATAGAGGGCACTCAACTGATGAGGCCCTAGGTAGCCACCCAGGGATGTACTTTAAACTGCTGTGGACATGGTTGCAGGGTATAGAGGTACAAACAGATCCTGCTACTTTGTAGGCTGAGCTCCTCAATTTTGTAGCATCTAGAAAATGTTTGTTGGTTGGATGAAGGACAGTGAAATAAACTGACTCCCTCCAGAAGTTGAAAGGTTTATCTCATAACATTTAAAGTTGTGTTTTACAAATGGTCCTAATTCTTTATATCTGAGTTAATTGATTGCTTCTGCTTTTATCCGCTCACAACTCTGGATAGATGCTGGAACCATGCTGTGCCGAGAAAGGCTAATTGGTTGTTTTAGCTTATTAGGGTTGGGAAGTGTTAAATACAAAGCCTGACAGCAAGGAAATCAGTGAGGATACTAAGCTAGAGCTATATGGACTGTAGCTAATGAGTGGTATCCATCATGCTCCATTTAAAAACAGTATCTTTACTTACAGTAGGATGGATTAAATAGTGGGATCAAGTGGCATCTACAGGATGTGGAGTCAGTTTCTGGGAAATTTTAAATTGGCAACGAGGCAACAATTTTTGTTCTTGAGTTTTTGCATTGTGATAGTTCCTTTGATAATTAAGTAATTGTGTACATTCTTCCTATTTAATGCACAAATAAATTACTTACATAAGTACCTCATAGACACTATTGTCTTTATTAATTCGGTCAATGTGCAACATACACTGTACAACAAAATATACTGATTTTCTCGGATGTGTGATAATGAGGAGCTGAGAAGCTTTCAAGGCAGGCTGGCAAGGGAGACAGATAATTAAAATAAAACAAAGTAAGAGACACACTCAGGATAAATCTGAGGCTTGGAGAAACAGACATGCGTTGTGTTAGAAGACTATTCAGGTTGATTTAGCACAGCCCTTTCTTAATTATAAAGTCCCTGCTATGAGATTCCATAGACTGATTCAGTTTGATTCAGATTTGCTTTTTGATGAATCTTGGGCAGTCATCATCTGGTTTACTGTGACAGGAAGAAATCCCAGCAATGGATAGTAATGTGAGAAAAGTAAGTCAGAAAATATGAACAAACGCTTTTCATAAGCAGGTGTGCCAACTGTCTGTCACAGAGTAGATAATAACCATTTGTTTAGTATTATTGTAATCCCAATGATTTTTGCAAATTTTAGCTTAATAAAAGACAGTTCCACATTAATGGTAGTTCCTATGCTGTTTCATTCTGCCCTCATCTCTCCTCTGCGACCTGAAAGTTATAATTGTCTTCCTGTCAGAAAAGTACTCAGAGTCACATAGAAAGGGCCTTTGGTATTTAGGGAAGCATCCAAATTCTATATTATTAGTTGGTATTTTCTACAAGTAAATACTTATATAATGTCTATTACATGATAGGCATTATATGCCTGTAGACACAGAGGCGAACAAAGTATCTCAAATTTCATTCTAGAACTTGTATGATATTGAGGCAAATAAATAACAGATCATTTAAATACTAGATAATTTTGAGGTTAATTCAATGTCCAAGGCTCTAACTTTATTTACTTCAGAGAGACTACACAAGGGACAGGTGGGCTCTTTCATCTCTGCTGTTGTAATAGGAACTCAGAGCATTTCCTCTCTACCACTCTTAGTTCTTACCTTAGCCATTCTCCAAAGGATTTGGTTTTCCATTGAAACATTCTAGGGTAGGACTGGAGAGATTGCTCAATGGATAAGAGAAGTTGTTGAATATATGTATGGATATATATATATATATGTGTGTGTGTGTGTATATACATATACATATATATATATATATATATATATATATATATCCTGTTGCTGTGATAAAGTACCATGTCCAAACAACTTTTAGAAGAAAGAGTTTATTGGGGCCCATGTTCCAGAGGTGTAAGAGCCCATGTTTTTGTGGTGGGGAGATCTGACAGCAAGCAGTGAGCACAAGGCAGGGGCTGGATGCTAAGAGCACACATCTCCAACCACAAGCTCTAAAACCCCCTCCAGTGACATATTACCCCCAGCAAGGGCACACCTCCTAAACCTTCCCAAACAGCAAGATAACTGGAAACGAAGTGGTCAAATGTCTGAGACTGTGAGTGGCATTTCTCACTCAAACCACCATAGTGCTAAAGCATGAAGACTCTAATTGGAATTCCTAGCACCCACAAAAACTCCAGGTATGACTGTGCACATCTGTCATATCAGTGTTAGGTGCACACACTCAATTCCAGTATATTCAGATTGACAAATAGCGTGCTTTATGGTACATGACAGTCTTGAAATGTGAAAATAATTTGCAATTTTATGCCTTGCTTTTTCCCACTTTTGGAGTTTTCCGACTGTTTATTGTATTTCATGTTTCTGAATTTTATGAGCTTTATAAATGCATATTTTAGAGTATTTTCTATGAATTTTTTGTAGTCCGGTACAATCATCTCATAGCACTGCGTGCTTTGTGAGCCTCATTTGAAAACCTGAATCAACCTTCAAGTTTCTCCAAAGGCTATGCACAGCCTTATTCATGTTGTCTTTTAGAAACATGGCTTTTAGCAGGGAGAAGAATAGCTTTCATAGAAATCGTGCAAATAAATCAACAACTTATCGTAGATTTTTACATGCATCAGAAATTTTCAGAGTCCAATTCTGTGGTAATAATGTCATCCTGAAAAGAACGGCAGCTGTCTATTCAGGAGTGTTCAATCTCCATGTGATAGGAATAATTACCTTCCACCCCTCACGAGGTAATTGCCTTTTGATTGAGGTCATCAGAGCAATCAAGTCAGCTTGAGGTAGAAATCTGAAGTGGAACAGGAGACAAAGGAAGAATTATGAACAGAAATTTGAAAGGAGAACAAGAAAGAAGCTTAATTTATTTCTAATATTTTACAGTGCAGTAATAATTTAAATAGTGACAGTCATTAAAATCACTGTAATATGCCATCTAGGTTAATTGGTTTGATCGTTTTATTTTTTGAAATGAAAAACTAAATATTTTTAAGCATCTGATTAGGATCATTAACACATTCGTATGAATGACAGCTCACTCTAATTTAGCCTACAGCAAGTCATGCACACATAGCAATATGAACAGCAATTCCAGGTACTGGGATTTATATTGATGGGGACAAAATGCAGAAAGATCATTCATGTCATGATTAGAAAACAAAATGCATTTGTATTATTTTAGATTTTTCAGAACCCCAGAGACTAGTAGGAAGTCTTTAAAAGAATAGAATAGTGAAGAAGAAATCGTTGATAGTGACAAATGAAGGTGTCTCCATATAATGTGTTTGAAATGCTTAGAAAATTAACAGGGGAAACTGTGTCTATCATGTTGCACACACATGTCAGGATTAATGTGAATGTTAGGGTTACAATGAATATTAGGGCTAAAACTGCAAGGTTGTAATCTCTCAGCCATTTACACAGAGGGCATGCAGTGGGATATAAACTTGAAAAAAAAATGCAAGCCTCTGGTAAACAAAAGAGCCAGTCTTGACAGGCTCTGGTTGGGTCCTGCGAGCTCCTACTGAAGCATAAAAACAGGGCTGTGTTATCTTTTTCCCTAATAAGTGTCTCAATGAATAATAACATGTTTATGTGTATTCTTGCATTTAAGGCATCTCCAATTGTGGGTAAACATGGCTTCTAAGAAAGCTTCCATCCCTTCAGGAAAGGGACATTTCCAAATCTCTCCCTAATGGCCAGGGACAAGAGAAGTGGTAGACCATGGACTTGAGGAAGCCCATTGCCAATGCTGCTCAGCCCTATCTTGCCTTTGCTATGGAGGTCGTACTTCATAGCTGCTAAAATACCAAGCTGCTGAAATACAGCTCAACTGCTTGCTTACTCTACCTGTTTCCTAGTGAATTCTTGTCCTTGGCAATCATAAGAACAGAGATTGCTGTGGTGGCTCAGGTTGAGAGTGGGAGAGAGGGTGAAGGCATGTCTGCTCATGCACAACATAGCTCAATGTGATGTGGAAATGAGATAAGCTTTAGACTTTTGTCCACAAAATGCAGCTTGCATCTAGGATAAAATCCCGAGTGTTAAGGAAATAGTCATGAAAATAAAATCTCCAAATCCAGAAATCCTCTCTGTCAAGGTCCTGGGAAAAGAAAACGCTTCTATTACCGAATAAGCACTGAAGTGGAATGTGAAGAAATCACAGTCTAAAGAATGGCAAAGACAGGAGCAAATCTTGCTTTTTCTTCCAGGCAAGCAGAAACTGCTCATTCCACCCCATGTCAAGATGAACAATAACAGGTACTCAAGTAAAAGAGCAGTACCCTTTGTCATGCACAATTCATGCTAACTTACTTGGTAATTGGGTTGACTATCTGTGCTAGCTAATTGCCTTTATCTAGAGCAAAAGCAAACTTCTTTTTATGACATGATGTAATTCTCCAACTTGGAGAAAAGAACCCAAAGAAGTCAGGCTGTTACTCTCTCAATGAAATTGGAGACAGGAGCGCTAACTTCCTTTATGTTTGCATTTCAAAGAGATGGCTCCCAGGTCTTTGACTTGGATACTCTAGGTTATGAGACTGTCAAAAGGCTTATTTAATATCCAAAGAATTGCATAGACATTTTGTTGTTATTTTTACTCTTTGGTCTTTTTGGTGTTTTTTGAAGGGCCTGCCACCCAGCTCCCAAATAAATCACACACAGACGCTTATTTTTAATTATAAATGCGTGGCCTTAGTTTGGCTTATTTCTAGCCAGCTTCCCTTAACTTAAATTATCCCATCTACCTTTGGCCTCAGGGGCCTTTTCCTTTCTCTATTCCTGTATACCTTTCTTTGTTTCTTACTCCATCTCCGGCTGTGTAGCTGGGTGACTGGCCCCTGATTCATCCTCCTTCTCTGGCTATTTCTCCTTTCTTCCAAGATTTCTCTTTCTATATATTCTTCCTGCCTTGCTATTGACTGTTCAGTTCTTTATTAGAGCATCAGGTGTTTTAGACAGACACAGTAACACAGCTTCACAGAGGTAAACAAATGCAATATAATAAACAAAAGTAACACCCTTTTGTTTATTATATTATATTATATTATATATTATAATATTCCCCAACAATGTTTCAAAACTTTTTCTAAGTTAAGATATTTAACAAAAAGATAGTGAAGTTTCAAGAGGAGGAATTGATCTTTAAAGTTTTATTTTGATTTTTTTCTCATCCTGGTAATACATCATTTTTTTTTTTTGCAAAATTTAATGTGCATGTAAATTGTCTGGTGATATTTTAAAAATCTGTATTGTTTTACATACCAGGGCCTAGATGTTTGCCCTTCAGAATCACAACCCCAGAGAAGCCAGTGTCATTAGCCAAGGACCTTGCTTTGATTCAGGGGTACTATTAGATGAACATCTAAGAGGGACAGCATTAAAAGCACAACTTGGCTGAGGGATAGAATGGAATAGGGAGGAAGGAGCAAAGCTTTTATTGCCTTCAAGATTATCTGAACAATATTGGGGTTTGAATAAGATTAAGGACTTTGAGAATTTAACAACAAAAAGAGTCATTCTCTATGTAGATTCACAAAGAACCCACATTGCTAAAATAATGGGAAACAGACTGTAGAGACTGCCAAGCAAAGCAGGGAGGGATGATGAGGACCTGAGCACTGATGTGGAGGGAGTCCAGAGCAAGTTCACTGTGACAGAGGAGAGGAAATGGGAGCTGGGAGATAAGCTGTGGGACCTAAGGAAGAGGGGAAAGAAAAGAGCAATGAAGAAAAGAATCTGTTTACCTTCATTCAAGAAAACACCATGGAAGAAAGATACTAGGCAAATTTGGAGCAGGAAATTAGGAGACATAAATTAAGGAAGTGAATAAGTATAGGATGTAAGGTATCTCTGTTTTTATCTTCCTGGAGGCAGAAAGTAGTAACAGGGTAGAGGACTGAACTAGAACTGGGCATTTTTAGAAAAGCAACAGGGGAAATATATGGAAGAATATATGGAAGAGAGTGTCTCTACAAAGAGCCGTAAAATTTCAATGACGTGAAGAGAGTGTGTCATCAGTACAGGAGGGATAGAGAGAGCAAGAAGCTGTCAGGTGACTAGCTCAGAGGGAGGCATTTGCCAGAATCAGGCAGCGAAAGTGAAGGTGTCCAACAGTAGAAAGTGGTGGTGGAGGACAGCAGAGTGAGTGACATTGCTGTGATGAGGGGAGGACTCAGTTACTATAACAGAAGGTGGGAATGAGAGGGGAGGACTCGGTTTCTATGACAGAAGGTGGGAATGGGAGGGGAGGACTCGGTTTCTATGACAGAAGGTGGGAATATTGACTCAAGTGAGATGAGGGGTTGGATTCTTTCCTTTCCTGTCTTTTCTTTTCTAAATTTATTATTTTTTAAACGTTACATCTAAACCAACCACAGTTTGCCCTCCCTGCACTCCTCTTAGTCGTCCCTGCCTGCACAACTTCCCCTCTTCCCCAGATCCACTGCTCCTCTTTTCCCTTCAGAAAAGAGCAGGCTTCCCAAGAATATCAACCAAACATGACAAAACAAGTTACAAAAAGACTAGACACAAACCCTCATCTCAAGACTGAATGAAGCAACCCAGTAAGAGGAAACGGGTTCTAAGAGCAGGCAAAAGAGTCAGAAATGCCCCCAATCCCACTGGTAGGAGTCCCACAAAAACTCCAACGCTACATATGATCCTAGCGTAAAGGTTAATAGAAAAGAGGAATATGTCTATCATAATGTTCCCTGACTTGATGCTAACCCACCAAAAACATTGGGATTCCTTTGGGGCAGGGGGGGGGGAACGGGGGGGGGGTAGGAGTTTTTAAGCGTGGCTTGGGAGGATGAGACGACACTTAATGACTCCATGGGTATCAGTGACTACCAGGAGGTGATTTTGTGGTCAGGAGAGGCTAAGAGCTAAAACATCAAGGCTGAGCCATTTCAGAAAGGGTAGAGAGCAAAAGTTCTGAAGAATGAAGGGAGTAAGACAACCTTCCTCTCCCCTTAGCTCAGTCACCCTGAGACTGTGAAGAAACATAACCCTCATGAATGCAGCAGGGTAAGCCACAACTCTTGGGGTACCCCACATCCAATTTAGAACAAGAAGATGAAGTGAACAGAAAAAACCCACTAGCTTTTCTAATGATTT
Organism: Peromyscus attwateri; assembly: GCA_902168425.1. NCBI lineage: Eukaryota > Metazoa > Chordata > Mammalia > Rodentia > Cricetidae > Peromyscus > Peromyscus attwateri. The sequence continues at coordinate 16,386 of CABHPP010134975.1, forward strand.
ACTCATGCTGGAACAACAAAGGAAAGACTGTAATTGTTATCTTCTGTGTAGTTTATTTCTTAACAAAGAACATGCAGTGTATTCACTTTGTATTTGAACTTTTAGTGTTCACATTTATGATAATCATATCAGGTAATGTATGTTTTTACTCATGGCTGTGATAGTATGTGCATGTTTAAAGGAACATTTTTAGAATTCAATGCCTAAGCTGTATTTGAATGCTTGTCTTTGACTTTTCTTAACTAGTGTTCAATTCCAATGTGGCTAAAGTTAGCATTCGATCTCCAGGGAGGACCATTATCAGGTACATTAAACAACCACAAGAACACACCTGTCTAATTCAAGTAAATATTTAAATTTTTTATTTATTATAATTGTGTACATGTGTGTATGATATGGGAGGGGAGTCTATGTGCTCTGGCATGCTTGTGTAGGTAAGAGGAAAACTTCATGTAATAGCATCTCTCCATCTATTTTTTGTGGGTTCCATGGATCAAACACAGATCACAGTGCATGTACAGCAGATACCTTTGGCCACTGAGCCATCCGGCCAGCTCGCCTGTGTATTCTGAAGATTAGAAATGCTTAGGCATTCAGCCGAATCAATGTAAGGAAGTGGATGATGCTAGCAGATGTGATGTATGGAACAGATGTTTTTTTGTGAAATAATCTTTAAAGAAAGGAATAGAATTTTGAACAATGATTAAAAGACCCACATTTGCCATCAGAAAGATGCAGGTGGTGTTTCACTGCATTCCATAGAGCTGAGAGAAATGTCAGTTTGCTTCAGAAAGCAACGAAGCAGAACTTAGAGCTACAGGAAGACATAACTGTTCCTGTTTATTCAGGGAGGTCTTCAGTCCCTAGCTTATGAACAAGGGGATAGGGCCCCCACACACACCATCTTAGCCCAAGAAACATGAGGACCAGTTTAACTTAATTCCTGCATTACAGGAGTAACAGAAGGAAGCAGGCCTGGTCCTACAAGGCACATTTGACACCACAGTCTTGATTTCCTGTTTGATGTCAGGAAAACAATTGAGACATGTGTTTTGATGCAGTGCTAGCATTGTACTGTCATCCTATGTTTTTTTTTTTTGTTTTGTTTTATTAAGCAGGGAATAGCATTCATTCATTTTGAAGTATCTTGCTGTTTCTAAAATCATCCAGGAAGCTGACGGCATCCTTTGGCAAGCTGAGGTTTGAAGGGTTTAGTCTCAGGGAACAGTCTACCAGCTTTGGTTGTAAATGGCAGGTAAAAGCTAAGACATGTAACTACCTTCTGGCTCTGTAAAACAGAACTTAGGATGCGTGGCTGTTCATTTTCTTTGTTGTGTCCAGAAGTATTGCCGAATCCTAGCTCCCTCCCATTCTTTGGAAACTGTTAAGCAAGAACATAAGGGAATGAGTTTCTGCAGAAAAGACACAACTTGTCTAACCATTTCCAGCATGAACTTTTGAAATCTACAGACAGTACCTTGGATGCTGGAGCTACCTGGCTTCAGCAGCTGTGCTTATGTCGTTATCCATTTCATGATGGGTTCATATGAAACAGGTGCCTGGAAATCCTGTGGAAATGGTGTACATATTTAGAAAGCTCCTGTTTCTACTAGGCATGTTGTTTTGACAACTTAAAAAAATTTTCTTCATTAAAATTAATACCATTCTCCTTAATTTCTCAGTTAAATCAGTAACTAAGAATACTACTTAAGATCTAATCTCATTCAGTTTGAGAACAGTACTTAATGTAACTCATAGCAAAGAAAATAGATGCAAAACATTTAACTCAGAGACACTTGAACCTGATGTGGCCACAGTTCAGTTAAATGTACTGAAACAGGATTCTAGGGTACCTTTGGGATTAATGCCACCTTTCAAGGTTCGACACAGTGCTCTTTAGATAATTTCTATAAGATATTGCAAGAACAAATGTCCTTTCCTTCCACATAGAAAATGCAGTTAGACAGTTTTCCTGAAGATATCAATGTAGCTGGAGCTATCTTCAGTCCCCCCAGGTCGGCAGCCACTCAGACTCAAATAAACACACAGACATTTATATTATTTAAACTGTTTGGCCTAATGGCTCAGGCTTCTTGCTATCTAGTTCTTATATCTTAAATTAACCCATTTCTATAAATCTATTCTTTGCCACGTGGCTCTTGGCTTACCGGTATCTTACATCATGCTTCTCATCCCAGTGGCTGGCAGCCTCTCTCTGCCACTTCCCAGAATTCTCCTCTCTCCTTGTCCCACCTATAAATCCTGCCTGGCTACTAGCCAATCAGCACTTTATTTATCAATCAATCATTGACAGCATATCAAACCTTTGTTTTTCTTTTAATAACAGTGGCATAATTGCAGGGTTTAGCAATACACTTGTGAAAGATGATTTGTGTGTATTGCCTTGATATTTATAACACCACCATGTAAATGTCACCTTTTGTAAAAAAAAAAAAAAA
>CABHPP010134976.1:0-23065 GCA_902168425.1 Peromyscus attwateri
TTTAGACATCTGGCTTTGGGATGATGATAGGTCTAGGTGATAATTTCTGAGTTTATCTTTGTTGGGTGTTTTGTTCTTTGGTTCTGTTTCCTCTTTGGTCTTCTGGTCTTTGTGGCCTGTATTTCCAGTGGATGGTGTGACCTCTGTTCCAGTATCTATCCAAGTTAAGGTCTTGACTTTTTTGCAGCTAGCTTGTTTTGGGGCAGCAGTAGGAGGGATGGTAGTAGGTCAGGAAGGGGAGTGGGCAATGGAATGGTCTTTGGGAACCAAATCTCATTGAGAGTGAGGCAGTTCAGATGGCAGGTGGGCCACTCAATTCTTCTGATTGGTGTGGTCTGCAGCTGTGTAGCAAAAGTCCACTGAAGTTGGGGGCAGAGGGCCAGCAACCAGCGGGTGGTGAGGTGGATGCTCCATTTTTTTAAATGTAGACATTTGGTGCTATCAACTTGCTCCTTAGAACTGCCTTCACTGTGTCCCATAAGTTTGGAAATGTTTTGTGTTCATTTTCATTCAATGCTAAAACATTCTTAATTTCTGTCTTGACCCATTTTGCATTCGGTAGTGAATTGTCCAGTTTCTATGAGTTTGCAATCTTTCTGTTGTTTTTATTGTTGTTGATATCCTGCTTTAATCTATGATGGTCTGATAGGATGCAGGGTGTTGTTTAAATTTTCTTGTATTTGTTGAGACTTGCTTTGTGTTTGACTATGTGGTCAGTTTTGAAGAAAGTTTCATGATGTGCCAAGAAGAAGGTATATTTTTTTTTGCATGTGCTTGGGTAAAATTGTCTGTAAATATCTCTTAGATTCATTTGTTGTATGAAGTCAGTTACTTTTAGTTTTTGTCTAGCTGACCTGTCTATCAGAGTGGGGTATTGTGGGGTATTGAAGTCTCCCATTATCACTGTGTGAGGGTCAATATATGACTTAAGCTGCAGTAGTGTTTCTTTTATGAACTGGGTGCCTTTGTGCTTGGTGTTTAGATGTTAAGAATTGCAATGACCATGGGCTCCTTGCCCTTGGCAGGGGAGAAGAAATCATGTGCCCTCTGGGCACTTCAAAGTTGGGTGCCGATATGGTAAATAAATACCTGGTGGGGTATGGGAGAGAGAGAGAGAGAGAGAGAGAGAGAGAGAGAGAGAGAATGATTATGTCCTGTGGAGAGAGGAAGATGGTGAGGAATGGGCTGATATGAGCTTTCTGCTCGCTGCCCTGGGCCATGGTGATGTCTGGGGCTCGGCTAAAGATCATGTCTCCATCTGTGGTCCTGCTGCAGCTGCAATTTGTGTTGATGCCTGTGTCTCCTGTTACCACTGAAGGCGGTGCAGATGCCTGGGCTCTGGGCCATCAGCTGGTGTCATGTTGGTGTCCAAGGGCCACTCTGCAGCCAGAGAGACGCCAATCTGAGTGGCTTGCACTGCTACTCAGGGCCACGGTTGACATCCAGGCCCTGGCTGCTGCTGAGGATCATGTCTGGGTCTGTGGCCCTACTACTGCTAAGGTATGTGTTGACATCCATTGCCCATGTGACCACAGGGACCCATGCAAAACCACGTGTTGAATCACATGGTGAACCGTGTGTTGACTTACACGGGTCAGGCTGAGCTGCATGTGCCCCACACAGTGGCCCTGTGAGAGCCTCTTCCCCTCACTGGAGATCTGTCTCCCCTCCTCACTAGACCTGGGATTGGAGATCCTGATGACCCTGGCACTGAAGAGCTGGCCCTGCCCCTCATAGGAGATCTTAGAAAGCTGGCCCCAACCTTTATCATGGGTGTGAAAGAGCTGGCTCCACCCCTGTGCTACCACTCAGGCACAAATCCAGGCCTTGGCCCACCCTAACATCTACTCCATCTATGACCTGCTAGAGCCTGTGAAGGGATTGATCCTGCAGAACCAAAGCCACAGGATCTCCATGACTTGGGACAACAGCAGGATATCTGAGAGGGAGTGGAGTTTCAGTGAAAGTCCAATATTGATGGTGTACTCGAAGCCATAGGCCTTGAATCTAACCAACAACGCATTACACAACGAACATTTGTAAGTAAAGGTGTCTGGACAAAAGGACATACTGTGTGATACACAACAGCTCCCAGTACCACCAAGACAAATGAAGAGGCAAAGGAGAGATGGGAAGATGGAGGAGTGAAATATTTTTGATTGTTTGTTTGCTTTTTTAAAATTAATATTATTTCAATTTTTATTTTTATTTTATTTTTATTATTTCTATTTAAGTTTTCTTTTGGGGTTATGCTACAAGGGTGAAGGGCAGATACGGAGGGACTGTAAAATGGGTGGGATTGGGGTGCATGATGTGACATTCCCAAAGAATCAATAAAATTATTTTTTTTAAAAAAAGAAAAATTGCAATGTCCTCTTGGTGGATTTTTCCTTTGATGAGTATGGAGTGTGTTTCTCTATTTATTGTGATTTGTTTTGGTTTGAACTATTTTGTCAGATATTAAAATGACTACACTAGATTGCTTCTTAGGGCCATTTGCTTAGAATATATTTTTCTATCCTCTTACCCTGAGGTGATGTCTATCCTTGATGTTAAGGTGTGTTTCTTAGATGCAACAGAAGGAAAATCCATTCTGTAAGCCCATTGGGGAATTTTGTCATTGATATTGGAGGATATCAATGAAAAGTGTTTGTTAATTCCTGTTATTTTGCTGTTGTAGTATGGATTTCCCTTCCTTTTAATTTCTGCTCTGATATTATTGATTCCTGTGTTTTCTCGAGTGTGGTTACCTCATTAGGTAGAAGTTTTCTTTCTAGTGCCTTCTGTACATCTGGATTTGCATGTATAGACTGCTTACATTTGGTTTTATTATGGAATGTCTTTCTCTGTCTAGTGCAATGGAAAGTTTTGATGAATATAGTAGTTTGAGCTGATATCTGTGGTCTCTCAGAGTTTGTAAATTGTCTGTGCAGGCCATTCTGACTTTAGAGTCTCCATTGAGAACCCAGGTGTAATTATAATAGGTCTGCCTTCATATGTTATTGGCCTTTTAATAGTCTTTGTTTGCTCTGTATGTTTAGGGTTTGTTTTGATTCTTATGTGATGTGCCAAGGGGACTTTCTTTTCTGGACCAGTCTCTGGTGTTCTGTACCTTTCTTTGTACCTTGGTAGACATCTCCTTTTGATTAAGAAAATTTTATCGTGTGATTTTGTTGAAAATATTTTCTGTACCTTTGACCTGGGTTTCTTCTTTCTCTATTGCTGTTATTCACAGATCTGTCTTTTCATAGTGTTCCCGATTTCTTGGATGTTTTGGGACTAATTTTTTTTTAGATTTACCACTTTATTTGGCTGAGCTGTTCATTTCTTCTGTCTTGTCTTCAGTTCCTGAGAGTTTCTCTTTCATCTCTTGTGTTCTGTTGTGAGGCTTGCTTTTGTATTTCCTGTTCAAGTTCCTAGATTTTTCATTCCCAGCTTTACTGCAGTTTGGGTTTTCTTTATTGATTCTATTTCTATTTCTGTGTCTTGAACTTTTCTTCATTTTCTCACACTGTTTGTGTTTTCATAGATTTCATTAATGGACTCATTTATCTTCTCCTTAAGGACCTTTAACCTACTTATAAAGGCTATTTTGAAGTTCTTGTCTGTGCTTCAGCTATATTGTCTATATTCTAAGGGCCTAGTGTAATAGGGTAGATGGGCTATAGTTGAGAAACATTAGTCTGGCTATTCTTGGTTGTGGCATCGAGGCATCTGGGTTTGAGGGGATCGTAATTCTAGATGCTAGTATGTGATCTTTAATTCCTTGGTGTCTGTTGCCCTCTCTGGCTTTTATAGAGTGTTTTGGACATGAGTTGCTTGGTAGGGAATGGTTCTTAGATCCTGTCACAGTGTTAGGAGTTCTGGGTAGAATGTGTTTCTGTGTATTGGGAGGTGACACTTCAGAATGGGGATGGGCTAGAAGGCACGGTGGGGTGGTGGTGGAAGGGGTCCATAGGAGGAAGGATAGCAGGGTGTGCCACCAGAATCTGCGTAGCCCCCTGGGAACTGGGACAGAGATGGTGGAGAGTCCACAGCAGGTGGTCTGGTACAGAGCTGGTGATGAAGCTTGGGGCTTGGATTTAGAGCAGAGGAGGGAGAGTGAAGATTGTTTACCTACTTCCCTGAACTGTGTGGTCAACAGGTTCCCAGGGGATGTGTACATATATTTTATTTGTATTAAATAGGCTAGTTGTAGTTACTGTTGTGTCCTTTCTGGGGAGCAGAGCAGTTAGCAATTTAACTGCCATCATACATGTAGCAAGTGATCAACCAAAGGTTTGTCAGCAGAGGGTTTAACCTTCCAACTTACTCCTGTATTCAGTGTAATAGGTGGCAAAGTGAAATGTATGCTAAAAATATCAGTGGTATACTGGGTAAAATATGAAGAATTTCACATGTATAAAGTTTATGTTAGAGACTTAAATCAATAAATTCTCAGTTGTATTTTTTTTTAAACTTGGTCACTCCCTATCTATGGTCTTCTTCCTCCACACTTCAAAATAAAAAATAACTTTGGGGGATATAACTAACTATTCCAGAGTGTTTTGGAGGAGTGTTCTTGCCTCTGGGTTTCAGAAAATACCAGAGAGGAAGCAACTCAGACAGACAGCTCCACATAAGGACAAGGGTTAGGTGCAGATGTAGGCACTGTTTGTGGGTGAATCTTTGTAACATAGACCAAAGTACATTCTAAATTCATCAAGCTAAAAACAACAGAGGACTTGGATAGTCACATTGATAAGAGAAACTCGTGACAATATGAGTGCTAGAATTGAAAAATAGGAAGGTGTTTTCAAAGAGCAAAAATTGCCTTTAAGGAAAAAAGGCATTTGAAATGTATTTTTAAATGCAATTTGGAAAGACATTTTTCCCTTAAGGAAAAGACAGAGTGATTTTCTAGTGAAATTGCTTTCTCACCCAAATATGTATTTTTATTCTCTCTTTAACTGTTTATTCTTTCTTTCTGTAACTGTTCTTTCAACTTTAGGGAGAAGTTTAATTTATTTTAAATGGTAACAAGCACATCACACTAGGGTTATCAGATAAAATAGGTTAATTACAGCACAGGGACTTATCAGCTGGACATCAGCAGAAATGGACTGTAGTAGTGTAGCTAGAGTTTTCCTGCCTGGCCCACAGTCAAGACAAATCTGTGTCACTCGCCAGTCCCACAGTTGCTCAGACCCAACCAAGTAAACACAGAGACTTATATTGTTTAAACTGTTTGGCCTAATGGCTCAGGCTTCTAGCTATCTAGTTCTTAAATCTTAAAATAATCCATTTCTATAAATCTATACCTTGCCACGTGGCTTGTGGCTTACCAGCATCTTCACATGATGCTTGTCATGGCAGTGGCTGGCAGTGTCTCTGCCTCAGCCTTCCACTTCCCAGAATTCTTCTCCTCCTTGTCCTGCCTATACTTCCTGTCTGGCCACTGGCAAATCAGTGTTTTATTTATTGACCAATCAGAGCAATTTGACATACAGACCATCCCACAGCAGTAGTAGGAGATATTTTATAGGGGAAATGGCTCAACAATTAAAAGCACTTGCTGTATGTCCAGAGGACTTGAGATGGTCTTAGGACATCCAATAATGCTGCTGGCCTCCTCAGACACCAGAACACAATCCCTCCATACACATGCATACCTGAAACTAAATATAAAATACAGTTTTGAAACAAATATTTTATAAAATGACCCTAACACTAAGACATATTATTAGAAGTTGTTGACAGTCTCACCTAAATATCCACCTCTATTAAGTGTGTCCGAGATTTTCAGTGCTTCAAAGCTTCACTTACAGAAGCTATCTTCAAAATGTTTTGTTTTTAGTGTCTCAGTATCTTTAATCTTCGTTAGAAAAAAAACCACAGATGATTGTGATACAGAGAGAAGAATCATTCTATATTTTTTATGATCTCTCATTTCCCATCATATGGCTCAATAGCACCTAAATTAATGACTTTAGTTTTGTTCCTAGACTTTTTATACTCTTTTTTGGAATTTAACTTAATTTGACTCATTTCACAATGAGTTTGCATACTTATATATTTCTAATCAATGACAGACTTAACTTATAAAAGTACAAAAAAATGGTTCCATAGTAAGTTACAGATTAAGCTAAAATATAATTGTCAAATGAAGAAAAATTTTCTCTGTTTCTGACAGGAAATTCTAGTTAGGTGTTCTAAGGCTAAGAGGGCAGATCAACAATCATCAGGGTCAGCATCCCCATCTATCCAGTTGTTTGGATGGTGTAACCAGGGTTACAAGATAAATAACTGTTGGCATTATTGCTAGTTCCTCATATGCGGTGATTTAAATGAGAATGGCCGCTATAAGCTCATATATTTGAATGCTTGGTTCCAAGTTGTTGAAACCATTTGGGAATGGTTAGGAGGTGAGGCCTTGTTGAAAGAGGTGTGTCACTGAAGGCAGGCTTTCAGGTTTCAAATGCTTCCCACCATCCCATGTGGGCTCTCTACCTCTTGCTTGGGTTTGAAATGTGATCTTTCTGATGCTCCTGACACCTTGCCTTTGCTCTGTCACCATGGACTTTAACCATTTGGAATCATAATCCAAATTGGATGCTTTCTTTTATAAGTTGCCTTAGTCATAATGTTTCATCAGAGCAATAGAAAAGTAACTAGTATACTCATATTCTAACCATCAGCAACAGAGGCAGGATAAAGGAAATGTAAATTTTTCCTTGACATTAATTGTATTATCTGATATTTACACACATGATCTGAACATATTAGTCACACAGTCTCATCTAGCTTCAAAGGATGCTTAGCAAAGTAGCCTGGATTATCATGTGTTCACTAAAAATTATACCATTTTATAAGATCAGGAAAGATCAGAATAGATAATTGAAGAGCATTCCTCAGACCTACTGAAGGGTGTCACATTCTCCTGAAACCAAGCAGAAGCTTGAATAAGTTTCATTCTGATTTTCCTTTGGTCATGCCTATTGATGTGGGGTGAGACATTCACATGGTTGATTGGACTGGCCTAATCAGAACCCATGTCCCCTTTATCCTGTCATCTAGGACTCTAGAATTCTCTGTGTGTCTCCAGCGCCTGAAGTGAGTCCTTGGGAGGGAGAACTATTAGGCACTTTCAGATTATGAACAGGGTTTGGATGAGCAGACCAGGCTGCAAAAGAACAGCATCTACAGCTCTCCACCTCTGCCCAGTCCATGCCTCCTGTGGATCCCACAGACCATTACCCCTGGCCTCCCTTTTCCCTAGCCTCCAGCAAGTACTCCCCATGAACACACCAACCTAGCAGTTCAGTAAAACAGGCAACACACAGCTAGAAATTCAGAGAGGAAACAGAAACCAAGGGGAAAAAAATCTCACTCAACAAAGAAAAATGAGGAAATCAGCAACTAGACCTATAATCACCAAAACCTTAGATGCCTAGATAAAAAACAATCAATAGTAGCCTGGGCAATATGTTTCCACCAGAGCCCAGCTATCCTGCCATAGTAGGTCCTGAATATTCCAACATAGCTGAAGCACAATAAAAAGACCTTAACACCAACACTATGAAGATGATAGAGGTCCTTAAAAAGGAACTGAATAAATCCCTTAAGGAAATCCAGGAAAACACAAACAATAGGAGGAATTGAATAAATGAATAAATCCCTTCAAGAAAGCCAACAAACAAATAAACAAACAGGTGAAGGAAACAAATTAAATTATTTAAGACCTGAAAATGGAAAGGAAGCAATAAAGAAAACACAAACTGAGGGAATTCTGGAAATGAAAATTTAAGGAATGCAAGCAGGAACTACAGAGGCAAGCTTCACCAACAGAATACAAGAGACGTAAGAGAGTCTTGGGCATTAAACATATAGAATAATGGATACATTGGTCAAAGACAGTGCTATATCGAAACAATTCATAACACAAAACATCCAGGACATCTGGGACACTATGAAAAGACTGAACCTAAGAAAAATAGGAATATAAGAAGGAGAAGAAACCCAGCCCAAGCCCCAGAAAATATTTTGAACAAAATCAAAGAAGAAAATTTACCTAACCTAAAGAAGGACATGCCTATAAATGTACAAGAAGTTACAGAACACCAACTATATTGGACCAGAAAAAAGAAGTCCCTGTGTCATATAATAACCAAAACACTAAACACACAGAACAAAGAAGGAGTATTAAAAGCTGCAAAAGAAAAGGAGCAAGTAACATTAAAGGTAGACCTGTTAGAATTACACCTGATTTCTCCATGGAGACTCTAACAGTCAGAAGGGCCTGGAGAGATGTGCTGCAGACTCTAACAGACCACAGATGCCAGTCCAGACTACTATATGTAGCAAAACCTTCAATCACAATAATGCAGAAAATAAGATATGTCATGATTACATAAAATTCATATACTTATCTACCTGCAAACCCTATAGAAGGTGCTATAAAGAAACTCCAGCCCAATAAGGTTAACTATACCCATGAAAACAAATGAAATAAATAATCTCACACCAGCAAATCCCAAAGGAGGGAAGCAAAGGGGTGCAAGCACATGCACACCCAAACACACACATACATACACACACACACACACACACACACACACACACACACATCCATCACCATCACCACCACCAACAATGACAAGAATTATAAAGCATTTGTCACTGATATCTCCCAGTATCAATGGTCTCAATTCTCCAATTAAAAAGACACAGATTGACAAGATCCATCTTTCTGCTGCATCTACACAGCATACCTCAACATCAAGGAGAGACATTACCTCAGAATAAATGATTGGAAAAAAAGATATTCCAAGCAATTGGACCTAAGAAGCAAGCTGGTGTTGCCATTTTAATATCAAACAGAATAGATTTAAAACCAAAATTAATCAAAAGAGATGGGGAAGTGAAAGGATTGGCATTGGCTCAGGAACCCTGAGGTGAAGAACCCTATGGTCTTCCTTTACTTTGGTTTGCTCCTGGCAACTCCAGTGCCCTCTTATTTTCTTTAGCCTCCAGCTCAGTCACCCAGAATCTTCTATAATCTTCTTGGGCCTTCTCTCTCTCTTGTTTTATGCTTTCTGGCCTCTCTGCCCCAGGACTTCTTGGGGAAGCAGCGTCTTACATCTTGTGGAGAACCATGAGGCTGGCTCAAGACACTCTAAGACCAAGTTCTCAGTAGAAAGATTTATTTGTCCCAGAGGGACAGAGGTCAGGAAATTAGAGACAAAGACAGGGAATGGAGGATGAGGGAGAAGAGGAATGGATCAAGGGAGAGGGGGCAGGAATATAAGTTCAGAGGTGGGGGAGGACAAAGGACTGCCTCTGGATAGAGGAGAGACAGACATGGCCCATAGGAAAATGGTGGTTTATAAAGGGAAAGGGAAACCCTGTGTTAGGATGAGGTGTTTAATTTTAATTGGGCAAGTTAATTAAGTAAGCCAAAGGGGACTTATGATTGCTGGATTTCAATACTTTGATTGCTGCACCTTGGTAGTCAGCCCCAGGAAGAGGAAGCGGCCAAATAATGGAATAGTCCTTGGTGGCTAGCTTTCAGAATGTAATCAAATGGCTTTCAGCAAGGCAGAGGGAATGAAGAAGAAGGGTAAAGTCTGACAGAACCATGTTTACCATGCTTGGGCTGGCTAGAGTCCCCTTCAGGAAGGACACTACATATTCATCAAAGGAAAAATCCACCAAGATGACATTTCAATTCTTAACATCTATGCCCCCAATACAAGGGCACCCAAGTTTGTGAAAGAAACACTACAATAGATTGAATAACGTACTGACCCTCACACACTGACAGTGGGAGAATTCAATACCCTGCTCTCACCGATGCACAGGTCACCTAGACAAAATCTAAACAGAGAAATACTGGACCTAGCAGATATTATAAACCAGATACTCCCAACAGATATTTAGAGAACATTTCACTGAAACACAAAAGAATATACCTTCTTCTCAGTACCTCATAAAACTTTCTACAAAACTGACCACATACTTGGACACAAAGAAAGTCTCATTAAATACAAGAAAATTTAAATGAATCCCTGCATCCTATTAGACCACAATGGATTAAAGCTGGATATCAACAATATCAAAAACAGCAGAAAGCTTGCAAAGTCATGGAAAATGAATAACTTTCTACTGGATGAAAATGGGTCAAGACAGAAACGAAGAGTTAAATTAAAGACTTTCCAGAATTTATTGAAAATGAATACAAAATATAACCAAACTTAAGAGACACGGTGTAGGCAGTGCTAAGAGGAAAGTGAGAGACCTCATATTAGCAACTTAACAGCACACCTGAAAACTCTAGAACAAAAAGAAGCAAGCACATCCAAGAGGGGTAGCCAACAAGAAATAACCAAACTGAGGCCTGATATCAATAAAATAGGAACAAAGAGAACAACACAAAGTATCTGAGAAACAAAGAGTTGGTTCTTTGAGAAAATCAACATGACAGACAAATCCTTAGCTAAACTAACTAAAATGCAGAGAGAGAGAGAGAGAGAGAGAGAGAGAGAGAGAGAGAGAGAGAGAGTCCAAATCACAAAAATAGGGTCATAACAGACACATAGGAATTTCAGAGAATCTTGAGGACATACTTTAAAAACCTGCCCTCCAAAAAATGGGACATCTAAAAGAAATGGATAATTTTCTAGATAGGTACAACTTACCAAAGTTAAATCAAGATCAGATAAACAATTTAAGTAGAACTATAATCCCTGGTGAAATAGAAGCAGCCTTTAAAAGACTCCCAATCAAAACCTGCCCAGGACCAGATGGTTTTAGCACAGAATTCTACCAGACTTTCAGAGAAGAGTTAACTCCATCAGTCATCATTTTTCTATAAAACAGAAACAGAAGAAACATTGCCCAACTAATTTTATGAGGCCACAGTTATCCTGATACTCAAAACAAAGACTCAGGAAGAAAGAGGATTACAGACCAATTTTCCTCATGAACATAGATGTAAGAAAATACTCAATAAAATACTTGCAAACAAAATCCAAGACCACACCAAAAGATCAATCAACATGACCAAGTAGACTTCATTCTAGAGATGCAGGGATGGTTCAACATACAACAACCAGTCAATGTAATCCACCATAGAAATAAACTGAAAGAAAAAGCCAAATGATCATCTCATTAGATGCAGAAAAATCCTTTGACAAAATCCAACACTCCTTCATGGTAAATGTCCTGGAGAAATTAGGCATACAAGGGACACACATAGCAAAGCAATTACAGCAAGCCCATTTAAGCATCAACTTAAATGGACAGAAGCTTAAAGCAATTCCACTAAAATTAGGAACAAGACAAAGTTGTTCACTCTCTCCATTTCTATTCAATATACTACTTGAAATTTTAGCTAGAGCAATAAGGCAACTGATAGATATCATGGGGATACAAACTGGAAAGGATGAAATAAAAGTATTGTTATTTGACGATGATATATGATAGCACATATAATTGACCTAAAAACCAGGGAATTCTTACCTCTGATAAACACTTTCAGCAAAGTGACTGGATACTCAATGCAATATGAACTGATAAAAAAGGAGAAAGAGAGAAAAGAAAAGAAAAAAGAAAACCTCCTATTTGCAAATGACAAATAGACTGAGAAAGAAATCAGAGAAATAACACCTTTCACAATAGCCTCAAATTATATTAATTAACTTGAAGTAACTCTAACCAAGTAAATGAAAGACTTATATGATGAAAAATTCAAGTCTTTGAAGCAACAAATTTAAGGCGATATCAGAAGATGGAAAAATCTCCCATGTTCATGGATTGGTAGGATTAACAAAGTAAAAATGTCTACCCTACCAAAGCAATCTACAGATTAAATGCAGTCCCCATCAAATTTCCAACACACTTCTTTACAGACCTTGAAAGGACAATTCTCAACTCCTTCTACCGTACCTCCATTCCTTGAGGACTCCACTTATTGTGTCTAGCCCATCTCTGTTTCTTTGTGTCACTTGCCAACACACAGAAGGACTCTATGAGCCACCATACTTGCCTCAGATCCTGTGTGGGCAGTAGCAACCAAAGAATGGTTGCTACAAACAAACACTCATCAAACAAAGACAAAATCATATACCTACACCAAGAAACACCTAAAACATCTTAACCCCAGATCCCAGTCACAAAAATATAACAGAAACCCTCAAAACAACCTATGTCTTCCAGAAGTCAGCCATCCAGTTGCAGTAGACCCCAAGAAAAGACGAGGACTTCAAAATAGCAATAATGAATATCTTTAAAGACCTTAGAGGTGATATGTAGACCATGAAAACAGCTGAGTGAAATAATGAAAAAAAAATCGAGGCATGAAAATAGAAATATAATCAGTAATGAAAACCCAAACCAAAATAAAACTGAAAATGAAAAACTTAGGTTGTCAAACAAAAACCTCATAGGTGAGCCTCATCAACAGATCAAGAGACATAGAGGAGAGAATTGCAGGTCTTGAAGACAAGGTAGAAGAAATGGATAGTTCAGTCAAAGAAACTGGTAAATCTAAAAAAGAAGCCAGATACAAAACACCCAGAAATTTGGGACACCGTGAAAAGACAAAACCAGCAAATAAGAGTGATAGAGGAAGGAGAAGAAACACAGATCAAAGACACAAAGTATTTTACATGAAATCATAAAAGAAAGTTTCCTCAAACTAAAGAAAGAGATGCCTATCAAGATATAAGAGACATACAGAACCCAAATAGACAGGACCAGAAAAGAAATCCCCTGCAACACATAATAATCAAAACACTAAAGGTACAGAACGAAGGAAGTTTATTAAAAACTGCAAAGGAAAAAGAAAAAGTCACTTATGAAGGCAGGGCCATTAGACTTATACCCAGCTTCCCAGTGAAGACTGTAAGAACCAGAGGGTTCTGGACAGATGTTCTATAAACTTGGAGAGACCACAGATTCTAGCCCAGACTATTGATAGCAAAACTATCAATCACCACAGACTAAAGGAAAACATTCCACGATAAAACCAAATTTAAGCAATATGTATTTTCTAAACCAGCTCTATGAAAGACACTAGAAGGAAAACTTCTGTTTAAAGAGGTTAACTATATGCAAGAAATCCCAAAGAATAAATCAAAATAAGGGGACAACCCAGACCATAACAACAAAATAACAGAAATCAATAAATCCTGCTCATTAATGACTTTCATTATTAATGATCTGAATTCTCCATATAGAGACTAATAGATTGGATATGAAATCAGAACACTTTCTGTTGCATCCAAGAAACTTCACCAATAATGGACAGACATCACTTCAGGGAAAAATGATGACAAGGAGCAAATGGACCCAAGAAGCAAGCAAGTGTAGCTATTTTAATGTCTGACAAAATAGACTTGAAACAATACTAATCAAATGAGAAAGCAAAAGACACAGCACACTCATTAAAGGAAAAATCCACTAGAAAGACATTGTGATTCTAAAGATACATGCACCAAAAACAGGAGCATCCAAGTTCATAAAAGAAATACTACCAGCTAAACTCACATATTGACTCTCACATAGTGATGGTGGGTGATTTCAATACCCCATTATTACCAATAGACATATCATGTAGACAAAAACAAAACAGAAATAGAAATCAAACAGACCAGTAGACATCTACAGAATATTTTACCCAAGCACAAAAAATATAGTTTAGTCTCAGAATCTTATGGAACTTTCCCCAAAATTGACCAATCAAGATTTCTCTTTTTAAACCAGGCCTTATCATGACTGTTCCCCAAGACCCTTCATAACAGACAAGAGAATGCCTTAGTCAACCAAGTCTATCTGCTCATAGGAGCTAGAAAGCTACTTTTCTCTAGAAATTATTCCTCTCTGATCCCTTGTTGTTGGGACCTTTCCTGACAAGCTTAGCTTTCGTATCACTGAGTTTGCCTTCTTGATGAACTCAGTGTTTACTCAGTGCCCACTGTCTCAGTACTGGCAGGGAGGACTCTTTCCTATCCTAGGGTGTCTACATACTACGTTAGTCCTGGAAATGACTATTAATCTAAGCTTAGCAGAGTCTCTCATGGCTGGTGGCTACCACAAGTACTAGGCAAAGTTAGAGCTGCTTAGTTTGAAGTGCCCTTGGTTCCTGGTCTCTTTCTCAGTTTGCTTCCCATAGATTCACTGCAGCTTTAAATAGGCTTAGTCAAATCCTATTTATATTCATTTGTCGTACTCTTGGCACTGGCCCACAAACTTGTAATTGGAAGGGAAGATACCACCTCCTTAAATAATGAAATCCTGAGATCAACTTTTTCTGGCAAATCCATTTCCCGACCCAGGTTTAAGCTGGTGCTAACTTTGTCCCTGTGAAAAGTTTTCTGCTGGTTTTTGACATCACTTTCCTTTCCCCTTCCTCATGAATCATCCTCTTTAGCTCAGAGAAATGGCCTATTTACTTTTAAACATTAAGGAAAGATTCTACTGCAAGTAAATCAAGTTTTGATTTTTCTCCAACTAAGCCTAGGTTGCTTTGTTTTAATAAGCAACTGTCTTTATAATATGTTCTTGAATTTTAATCAGTGTATCTTTACCATGAATGTTTCTTAAGTACATGCTATGTGGTGACATGCTAGATATGTAGCAGTGGCAAACCCACACAGATCCAAGCTCTGATGAAACTTATACTGTGGAAAGACAGAAAATAAACATATAATACACTGGAAGTTATAAGTTCCATAAAAAAGTAACTCTGGAGAAAGCAGGGCACTGTGTGTGTGTGTGTGTGTGTGTGTGTGTGTGTGTGTGTGTGTGTGTAGGGGTAAGGTAAGAGTAGTTAGAGTTTTCCATAATCAAGCAGGGGAGGAACTTCTGGTCAGGAGACACACAGCCAGAATTGGAAGTGAATGGTTCAGGAAGGGGAAGTGGGAAGCCCAGAGCCTTGATAAGCACAAGTCAGTGTGTGGGCAGTGTTGAGGGCAGTCAGACCCTAAAACTGGTGATCAGCTGGAGGCCTGGACTATGTATTGCCTCTCAGACACATGTGCTTTGACTTTGTCTGAGTCAGGTGAGACCGAATTGGTGATTGGAGGCAGGAGAATGATCCCGAAGGAGGAACCCCTCCCCCCTTCTTTGTGATGCATGATTGAAATTTGGACAACCGAGCGAGTTACAGCAACTCTGTCAAT
Organism: Peromyscus attwateri; assembly: GCA_902168425.1. Lineage (NCBI taxonomy): Eukaryota > Metazoa > Chordata > Mammalia > Rodentia > Cricetidae > Peromyscus > Peromyscus attwateri. Next base: position 15,162 of record CABHPP010134976.1, read on the forward strand.
TTGTCAGGGTTCGCTTCAGTGTTGTAACCATTTGCAGAAGGCATGAGCAGTTGTGTCACTGAGAACAGGCTGTGAGGATGTCCAGTTTTCTTACATCCGTAAACACTTCCAAAGAGTCACATTTATAAACTTTCAGATGAGTCACCAATTTCCAGGCAAAGCAATGGAAGGGTGGTGCCACAGCCACAGCAGGAAGATCTCACAGGCTCATGTGGACAAGCAGAAAAGTAGACTCCCATGAGTCCTAAAGGGCTAGAAACGTCTTTGAAGGAAAATAATCTAAACTCCACCTAAAGGATGACAAACCCAAGGAGAAAATTCCATCAGTTTTGCAAGAACGAGGCTGCCTATTTATTCCCAACCATTTCTCAAAATGTGAGTAGACTGCCTGTAATTAATTACTGCTAAGCTCGCATTTGGCCATACAGCCTATTATCATCACTGCGCCCACCCACAACAGCCCCCACACAGCTGTGGGTCATCACTCTGATCATCGGTTTTCCAGGAGTATTAAGCAATTTGTCAGAGAACAGACATCTGCAAAGAAGCCCATGCTAGCTAGAATACATCTTTAGTTGTACAAAGCATGCTGCCTCTCTCCAGACCTTGTGATTACAGCTCACTTCCTACATCATTCGAAGCAAAGCAGCATGGCAGGATGAATTTGTAGTTTCAAATGCAACACTATATTCATTGTGAAATGTGCAGTGAATAAAAAACATTTTAGGACACATTAGTCAAGAACAGCGATATTAAATTTTTGCACATATTGACAACAAAATAAAAGTGACAAACTATTTTTTTGCTCTTTACAAAGGGAGCAATGAAGTTTTAAATCTTTTAAAAATTAAATTTGCATATATACAATATGTATTTTTTTGATTCATTCCTCATTCTAGACCCACAAATCAGTCTTCACTGACATACCGGTATATTTCTCTTTTGTATAATATATTTTTGTCTTGGCGTTTATTTTTTTGCAATATTAAAACATATTTATAACTTATATCTGCACATGATTTTATTTTGCTCTTTCATTTAAAATGATGTCAAACATTGCCTTTGCTTCTGTTTAAAATACAGCTGCAGTTCTAAGTTTATAAACTATCACATGATCATGCACTCCAGCACTAAATTCTTCCCTAGCTCGCTACCACTCTCACTATAAAGTTCTGAATTGTTTAGGAGGTGGCTTTCTAGATGTTTTGGTATAATTTCTCAAACATATTTGCTATGGCTAGATGTGAAATGCACCCCCCCCCAGGTTCATTGAGAAGTAATTGGATTATGAGGGTGCTGGTCTAATCAACCCATCAGCCGGACCGGTAAATAATCAAATAGAACATTGGGAAGTGGTGGAAACTGGAAAGTGGGGCCTGGCTGGAGGAAGTGGGCCAGTAGGGGTGTCTCTTTGGTGGTGGATATATCTTCTCCCTGGTCTTTTAATTCCTCTCTCTGCTCATTTGCAGGTAAGCAGCTTTCCTGTGACACCTTTCTATATGTAATGCATCAGCTACTGATTTGTGTTTGCTGTCCGAGCCCCAGAAAATGCTTCAGCCATAAAATAAACAAACAAACCAATAACTCAGTTTCTCTGATCTAATCCAGGTAGCCCATGAAAGCAAGAATACTATCCTTGTCATATCTGGATTATCGGCTTTTAGCTTAGGTGCTGGCACATAAGAGGTATGAATTTATTACTTATTGAATGGGTTAATAAATGACCATAAAAACTTCTTTTATCTGTGTGTTATTACTGAGAAGCTGCCTTCCTTGATATAAAACAATATTTTCCACATCCCAAACTTCCCCTACTCACCACCAGGCTATCATTTTTATCAATGTACTCAATTAGGCTACAGAAAGGTTTAGGACTCAGAGTTTTTTAGTATTTTCAACAGTAAACTTTGCCAATAAAATAGAAGAGGAAGAGAAATAAACTAACATAATTAAAAAAAAAAAACAACAACAACAGAAAGCCTGGAAAAAAGGATTTGGTTTCAAACAAGAATGTGCAAATTCTGAAAACCATTCAGCCTTGAATGAGGGTGGCTGCTTCTAACATTAATCACAAGCTGTGTGGTGACCATATATGCACCTTTTTGTCGTTATGGTTTTGTTTTTTGTTTCTACACGCGAAGGGCTATTGTGACCACCTGAAGATCACAGCACATGCCCTACTTTGAAGCATCCTTTCAGTATTAACTCAGTATAACCAACCAGAAGAGACTACTGTTTACCTGGACAAATTAGAATAGACTAGCATTTACATGCACAAATCAGAGGAGAGTATTGTTTACATGAACAAATCAGCAGAGGCCAGGGGTCTTAATACTAGTTTTTTCTGGCTTGCTAGCTCATATATTTTAAAAAGTAGGATTGTATTGATTAGTTCTGAATTTTCTCACTTTATTTACTGTTGTTCTTAAATATTAATATTATTAATGATACTTAATATTACATTGGTTAACATAAAGCAATTCATCAATTTCTATAAGTTAAAACATTTACCTTCCTTGTTTCCAGTCTTATGTTATTGTAAATAATGCACTCCCTGTTGAACACCCTTCTGAATCTGTGGGGTCTTTGGTAGAATGAATGATGACGATAATGGTTTTAGGGGTAATTTTTATTACGTTCTTTAATTTTGATCATGGAATTAAACAAAAGCTTGTGAGGCTTGGTATGAAGGAGAAAGGAGTGTACCTAAGAAGTAGGGGTCAGGAACCTTATAGCCTCACACATGACTTTAGTGATGGTGGTCCAGAGATTTACCAGAGGTAGAAAGGGTTGGACGGATATGGAAAAGGAGTCACAGAGCTATTTATTATCTTAAAAATTGGAATTGGCTTTAGACGTTGAAACTGATGTAGTTTTAACACAAGAAATCAGATTTTTGAAATTAATAATGCTGGAGGTTTTAGCAAAACAAGCAGAACTTCTGTCCCTGATTGCATTTGAAAACGGTGAAATATTCAGTTACATACAGGGACATGGTGTTACTGAATTTTAGGATGGGTTAAGATAAAAATTAAGCAAAGAGTATAGATTAAAAAGTATTATATTAAAGATGACATTAAAACAATGACAAAGATAAATAAAAGATCTATTTACTGTAGATGTAGTACCACCGAGAAAGTAACATGACTGGTGTTCAAAGGAGAATAAGATGAAATTTCAAAGGAAAATGATGAGATAATAGCTAAATATTTTAATCAGAAAAAGATGATATTTAAACGACACTGATAAACTTTAATTTTAGTCATGGGTAAAAGTTGAACATACAACTAAGAATTTTCAACTGCCTCTAGTAATAAAAAAAAAAACAAACAAACAAAACCACGCAAAAAACAGAATAGCCATCAGGTGGCGCTATTCAACAAGAAATCAGAACCCACGGCAGAGGCGTTGGAGTTTTCTTTGGCTGGTTACTTAGCACATTGAAACCCTTAAGTCATAAGGAAATAAACACTGGGGATGCAGAGGGACGAATTAATAACTGCTCCGTCTACCTCCTTAGGCCACTGAAGTTTTTGAAACATCTTGCAAATAAATGAATTTGTGGTTTTCTAAAACTGGAACAATGGCAAGGCTTGAAGACACACAGACTACAAGCTTCCTGCCATGGGGAAGGGTTGGCTGTGAGGTCCAGGGGGCAGGCTAAACTGCTCAGTCCTGCATCAGGAGAACGTGAGGACAGAGGTTCTTTTTCTACGGTTGGCATCTGTCAACTTTTCCAGTGGGCAAGGCACCTCCAAGGGTTTGGCAGAAAATAACTTTGGACTGAGAGAAGCATTGACTGATTTATATAAACGAGAATCAAATGCTTAAAATATATAAAATGGGGCACAGTGATGCTCAGAAAGAACAGTTCTGTGTTAGAATGTTTTTTTAGCAACTTGGAACCATTTGAAAAAAAATGTAGAATGTATATATTAAAATATTAGTTTTTATTGTTTTTTTTATAAAGCTTAGGTCATATGGTTTATGAATATAAAGTTCCTTGGAAGCCTATTGGATTCAAACAACTTTGTCTTTTAAAAGAAATAACCTTTGGTACGAGGCCACAGAGGGAAAGTCTCACAGAATACTCTCTGTTCCATAAAAACGTACATTGTCAACTGGGATTTTCAAGACACTTAGGGCATACCTAGGAGAGGGAGGTCAGGAAATCCAGTTGGAGGTAAGGAGGCTCTCTGCAGGCCACAAACAGCAGCAACAAAAACATGCAAAAGCAAGAAACATGACGGAAGTGCAGTTTGGTGCAGGCTTGGGTAGAGGTCTGTGAAGTTTAGCGGCATTATTGAATTGAACAGGGATCCTGTTATTCAGCTAAAATGGGAAAACACAATTCTTAACACTTGACTGCCTGTATCCCCTCTAACCTCAACTACCAAATGCATCCTGTCTGCTGGGCCTCCCATGCATCTTCAGCCGGCTTGCCTGGCTTTCTCTAAAGGAAGGTGAGTCAAAGAGCCTTCTTAAAAAGGGGTGGATTAAAAGAGGAAAGAGGAAGAGAGGGAATCTTTATCAAAGACAGGTTTTGACCCTCCGGGTTCCTGAGCAGGGGACAGACGGGAGAACTTTCGCCAAGTGCATTTTGACTCTGGTGCCTCCTTGAGCTGTGTGCCTCGTTTTCTTCTTTTCATCGAAACTACTAAAAATGTACCTGTTTCCACATGTCACGTATTGTACCAGTTACTTCTCCTGTTGCTGTTACAAAACACTCTAACCGAAGTAACTTAAGGGAGAAAAATCTTAGTTAATGGTTTTCTGGTACCGTCCAACGTGGCGGAGAATCCTGAGAAGGGGGAGCTGGAAGTAGATGTCCCATTGTGTCCACAATCAGGAAGCAGGAAGTGGTGAATGTTCACCTCATTTTCTCTCTTTCTCTTGTGCGTGTGTGTGCTGTAGTTTATTATTATTATTTTATTATTAGATTATTTTAATTCTTGAGAACTTCATACATATATACTGATTACTTTCCGTTTAAAAAAATATTCATTTGTGTTTTATATATGAGTGTTCTGCCTGCATGGATGCCTGCATGCCAGAAGAGGGCATCAGATCCCATTACAGGTTGTGAGCCACCATGTGACTGCTAGGAATTGAACTCAGGAAGAGCAGTCAGTGCTCTTAACCACAGAGTCATTTCTTCATCCCTTCCATCTTTTTTTTTTTTTTTTTTTAATGGAGTCCAGGATCCACATCCATGGGACAGTGCTACACAAATTTAGCTTGGTTCTTTCCTCAGAGGCATGGCCAGAGGCAAATCTAATCAAGATGACCTCTCACAGGCATGCCTGGAGGCTTACTTCCCGGTGATTCTAGTTTCTGTCTCGTTGATAATCAATGGTAACCATTACATTGATCTTTCTAATTAAAAAAAAAAATTGTAATGTAGTTCCCCAATTTCAAAATACCATATACATAGTCATTGGACAACTTAAAAATTTCACATAGGACTGACAGTGTTCGTCAATGGGTGAAACTGCTTATGACCAAGCTGACAATCTGAGTTTGACCCCCAGGACCTACATTGTGGAGGCTGAGAACTGACTCCCTCAAGTTTCTGTTCTAACCTCCACATGTAAGCTACAGTATGTGGTATGCACACATGTACACACAAACACACACACACAAATAAATAAATATACTAAAATTATTTTTACAAATCTATTTAGTTTTTTTTTTTTCCTAGTTACCTTGATACCTGGCTAAATCTCCCTTTGAAATTTGGCTTCCTGTGGCCTTTGGGAGATCTCTGCATCTCTCCTCCAGAGGTTTTGAACGTTGTTCTCTGACTCTTCTTCAACTTTGATTCATGATGATGGTAGGCGTAGAATCTGGCCGGGTTGCTTTCTCCATCTCTACGTGCGTTCACAGGATGAGCATCGTGTGGTTCCTCTTCTAGCTCTTTGCTGATAACCCTCAAATCCATGTCCAGCATCAGCCTTGCCAGAGGTGCAGATCTGAATATCTCACTGTCTGAGCGTCATGAAGACCCCTGTGAGCAGTTCACATGTGGCAGGTCCTCTCCTGCTATCTGGCCTTTCTCATGGAACCTTCCCTCTTTTGAGAGCCCTCTTTGTTCTTAGGTTGGAAACCTGGGCTCCACTTGGGTCCTCTCCACCTGGTAATCTCCAACTCATCTTTGTCAGTAAGCCTCAGTGATTATGTCTGCACACGATGCACATTCATTGTGTCTTATTTATACTTTTGTTCAGACTTTATTAGATCATTTGTTTGAAAGTATTACAATGCCTTCCTCACTTGATTTTCGTCTAGTTCATGTTTGATTCTTCACTCAAACTAGTTCCAGAATCAACTTTCTAAAAGGCCAATTATATTTCACATCATACTTGTTTTCCTGCAGACTTTCTGCAGCATCCATGATCCATGGCTTAAAATATAAAATGGGCCACTTTATATAGCTCAGTGGGTGAGGGCATTTGCCTCTAAACCTGATGAGTCCAATTACTTGGACTTCAACGTTATTCACAATTTGTCCCTAATTGACTTTTCCAGCCACACAGGACCTTGCTACACACAACACGCAAAGACTTTGTATCACAACATATATTCAGACTCAATTCCAATATCAATGGATCCATGATATTGATAATTTTAGTACCCAATACAATGTGGATTAATTAATATCTGTTACTTTTTATAAAATTATAAGTCTGGTACATGTAGAAGATTCTAAATAATTAAATAACTTTTCAGTGTTTTCTCGTTCTCTTTCATGAAGTAATCTGTGTCAACTACTGTCCTGGGCATAAGGAGACAAAAAAGTAAAGATGAATGTTTGTCTTTGAGAGAATCACACTGAACATGAGGTAATGAAGAAGAGACGGCCATTTCTGAAATGCCTCTAACTGAAACACTTCCTTTCTGAATCCAAAAGTGAATTGTGACATAATGGATGGACTTCTCCGTAGTTACACCTTCAGGACGTGTGCCAGACTAAGCCTTTCCCGGGGGCTCTACTCTTTTAAATTTGATTTTTTTTTTTTGGCAGCATAACTCAGGATTTGCATGGCTGCATGTTTTCTTCTCTAATGCTGTTGCTGTTTTAACACGACTTGATATGCTTGGACTTTTTTTTTTTATACACATTTGCAAACAGATACTTTCAGGAAGAGGGTTTCATTACTGTGTGGTCACAGCTGGGAAACAGACAATGAAGAACAGAAATGATGCTCAGAAATTTCAGGAGAATCTTCTCTATTAATTTAATGTCTTCTACCATTGTGTTTCAAAAGCAACTTTGCGTTTTTCCCCTCTATGTTTTTATTCCAGAAGGAAAACTCACTGCACATACTCCCTTTTCAACTTCCCACTAATGGGCTTGCTGATGTCCTTCTCTTTAGGGGTCCCTTTGCAAGGACAGAGGAGAGGAAGACCGTACAAGTTAATGAGGTGACTCACATCCCAGACCTTAAAAAAACAAAGACATCAAAGTCAACTTGAGTCTGCACCAGAGCAACTCACAGGATCTTTGCCATTCATCTCTGCCTTACAGAGGCTCCCTGGTAGTGCTAAGTTAACTCCTTTGAGACTATAACTCTCTCTTACAGATTTCTTGAAACTGATACCAGTTTTCCTCAGTTCATCCCTCCTTCCCTTCTTCCCTCCTTTCTCTTGCTTTACTGAAATACAATTTAAAATGTACAGATTGCTAGTTTGAATAAATGAATACAGTTGTGAAAAGATGATGATGAAATTCAGGCAATCAGTGTGTCCATCACATCTTAAAATCTCCTTGTGCCTCTTTTGTCATTATTGTTGTAAGAGCACTCAACATAAGATCTAGTCTCTCAAATTTTTAAGTGTGCAGTACTATATTGTCAGTGACAGGCACTGTGCTGTGCAGCTCATCTCTAGAACTGTTCATCTCT
>CABHPP010134978.1:0-46237 GCA_902168425.1 Peromyscus attwateri
AGAGGAGTTGGGAAGCAAAGAAAAAAGAGGAAGAGAGGAAAGGAGGTAAGAAGGGAAGGATGGAGGAGGGACGAAGGAAGGGTGGAGGAGAGGAGGGAGAGATTGGAGTGGCATAAGAGCCAATATGAAAAAGAGCTCTGCATTCAGAAGTTGGTTTCTCAGAAAATGTTATGCATGCCAAATACAATGTCCTTCCAGAGATGTGGGCACCTGTCCCTATGTCCTAATTTATCTTTTCAGAGAGCTAGCACTCCAGCTGTCTCAAGTCTCAGATATGTAGAATGATTGTTTCATTGACAGAAGAACAAATGTTAGGAACCATTTTCTAATAGAATAATAACAGTAAATTATAAACTGTTAATAATATTTTAGAACCACTACTATTATTATATGTTGTCTTATTTCTCTAAGCAGGGCTCTGATGTCCTATTCATTTGGGAATGAGAAAAACTGCAGCGCAATCAATTTTCATTTTCAAATGAGAGGCAGCTAGAGGGGACGATGACATCTTAAGACTAAGACAGAATCAAATCAGAAGTCTCTTCACTGAACATACAGTACTGACTATCTTCCCTTCAACTAATTGATTTTCTTCATTAAATAAACAAGTATACTGCAGAAAAATATAATTAAGATTAATATGGACAGCATTACACCCCTTACCTTTAAGTTTTAGCACTGGAAACAGGCTGATATACTTAAAGTTTGTGTCATTTTGGAGAATAGACCCTATTGACATGCCATACATTTTTCATAATACTTTCCTCAGAAATTCAATAAAACTTCCATTTTGCTTCTGTAAGTGAATTCCTTACTATAAAGGGCATTAATTACTCATATAATATTAGTTAGTTAGCAACCCAGATAGTTGAGCATTTGTTAACCACATTATCTCCAATGCAGTGATTTTTTAAAAGCATATTAATTTATACGAATACAAGGATAAAGAAATGAATGAGAGACAATCCTTACAGGGAGCTCTTGACAGATTACACTGGAACTTCTGTATAAATGGCTTTTCTTTTTCATTTTATTTATTCTTACAGAATTTTTGTCTCATTCCCCTTTTCTGAATTCCAAAATCCTTAGGAACAATTGTGACACATGAAAATTTTATTTTATCACAGAATCACAGATATGAAATATGGATATACATTAGCTCAAATTACTGGCAAGGGTACACAGATGCATCCATGACTCCATGCCTTGTATAATTTAAAGAGACAGAAAATAAGACATTATTCATAGGTGGAACCTGCTCATTTGTCTATAAAGGTGTTAAATATTTAGAGTTATGCTGTTTCATTTCCTTGATTTTGCTTTTAACAGCCCTTTACAAACAGTTAATAATATTGTTAAATTTTAAGGTAAAAAAAAATTGGGTGGTCAGTACTTAAGAGATAGCTTAATAAACTGCTGTTATCAGAGATAATGAGTTGCAGTCCCTGACAAGCAAAGGTGGCATCACAGTGTACACCTATAAACCAAAGGCTAGGGGCTCTGATGACAGAGAGTGGAAGATCTTTGTAATGCACTGGCCAGAAAGTCTAGCCAAATCAGTGAGTTCTGGGCTTAGTGAAATGTCATGCCTCAGAAAAAAAGGCGGAGAACAACTCAGGAATATGTCAGGTATTTACTTCTGGTATTCAAACACCTGCTGACAATTGTGCATGCTCATTCACATACACATGGGCAAATATACACATTTGCACACACACACACAGACACACACACACATACACACAGTGTAGACTAGATTAGGACTGCAGATTATGGTTAGTAATGTCTAATATGCAATACTGTGCTCATGACAGTACATATATATCTATATTGATAGTGGAGTTTGAGACAAATAAATTACCAAAAAATCATGATAGTTTACTTAATAAGTGTGTGCAAATATAGTTTTACATATTTATCAGTATTTGGGTATGAAATTTTATAATATAGCATACAAATAAGTACGTACTATAATATAAAATATGTGTGTATGCATGAGAAAGTTATATAAAACTTTTCTAATATACACTTAAGATCAAAGTTAATCTAGTAATGTCTCTTAATACACAAAAACATAAGTGCACACACTTACACACACACATGCACTCATCTTGTCATGAAACCTCAAAACTCAATCATTTTATCTTTACCTCATAGAAACATTCCGTATTTCTATCTTCCTTGTTAATAAATTTCGCACTCACTGGGGTAGCTCCTTTGCATTTTTGTTTTCTGATTTTTCTAGTCTATCATTCAGTAGAATGATTTTAGGGGAAATTATAGAAGTCTTTACTAACAGACATCTTACACTGCATAAAGGAAAACAGACTGTGAACACAAGGAAAAAAATAAAGCATTAATCTCAAAGTGAACTGCTAGGAAGGATAAGAAAGCAGAATAACGAGCAATCATATTACCGACTATCATAAAGGTAAAGCTATATTCAATATGCTCTTTTGAAAATATAAGACAAAATCCTTTAACTTTGAAAAACTTGTGTTAAAAGACTCAGAAGTCTAACGTTTGAGTTATGAGAATCTCCCCAAAAACTAAGCTCTCTAACACTACATCAATGAAGTCAAACGTCAAATCAATGTCCCTCCAAACCCATATTTCATGAAGTCAAGCGTCAAACCTATGTCCTTCCAAATCCATATTTCAGATCAATCTTTCATTCTCGATTTTATTCACATTTTCAGATTCTCTCTTGGAGTAGGAATAACTATTTCCCAATTGAGTTTCCTAATAAAAATTTCCCTCTGTTTATAATTAATTCTCCCTAATTTATCAGAATTAAATTTCTAAAACAGCTTTATGCTCTTGTTGCCTCTTACCTGGCATATCTTCCATGGCTCTCCATTCCCACAGTGAAGTCAAATCCTCCTACGATTTCCTTCAAAGTCTCTTGCATCCTCTCTGCCCAGTTGCGATTAATCTTCTCAAATAGGCTCTGTTCCAGCCAGCTTCATTTCTTCCCACAAACACCCCCTTGCTTCCCCTTGTCTGCTAAATTCTCCTCCCTACTTCTGTCAGTAATCTATCTAGTGAATCATCTTTCAACAAACAGCTAATTGCCATCTTCTGTTTTGAAAGTTTCTTTGACAAAGATTGAAAATATGATTTCCTCCCTTATTCTTCCAAAGTACGTTATTTATGTTATTATTGTACCCTTTGCCGAAATAAGCTTTAAATATCATCTATCAATGTATCTGTCACTTATCAATCTGTCCTCTATTCTCCTTCATTGATAAATTGTGCAATAATCTGTGAGATTATTTATATTTAAGTTTAAATTTTTAGCAGAACCTTAACACAAAATAGGCACTTCATCATTATGGTTGAAATGAATCTGTCACATGAAGTCACAGCAGTATTTCCATGCTCATAATCAGGACAAACTACATAGTTATTTATAACAAAAAAAATTATGTTCTAGATGTTAACATCAAAAGAAAAAAGTCAGTCAGATGGTGGCGCATGCCTTTAATCCCAGCACTTGGGAGGCAGAGATAGATAGATCTCTGTGAGTTCAAGGCAAGCCTGGTCTACAGAGCTAGTTCCAGGACAGGTAGGGCTGTTACACAGAAACACTGTCAAAAAAAATTTAAATAAATAAATAAATGAAAGAAAAAGAAAAAAATCAAATAACAATTCTTTAAGAAACAGTGAATGTATGTATTGAGTACTCACCATTTATAAATTGGAAACTTCTTTTTCTTATCAAAATGCAAATCAGCATTTCATTAAGTGTGAAGTCACATATTAAACTAAATGACAGTCTCACAGAAAACTCCACATTCCTCTGTCTCTTATGATCTTTCCGCCCCAACACCTCTTCTGCAATGATCCCCAATCCCTAGGTGCAATAGGTTTATTATAGATGGATCAATTGGGACTAGGTTCCAGAACTACGCCTTTTGACCAGTTGTGGTTTTCAGTAAAGCTCCTTGATGAAAGGAGGGGAATACACTTTGTAGCTAGAGTTTTTCTGCCTGGCCCACAGTCAGGACAAATCTCTGTCACCCGCCAGTCCCACAGCCGCTCAGACCCAACCAAGTAAACACAGAGACTTATATTGTTTAAACTGTTTGGCCTAATGGCTCAGGCTTCTAGCTATCTAGTTCTTACATCTTAAATTAACCCATTTCTATAAGTCTATACCTTGCCACGTGGCTCATGGCTTACCGGCATCTTCACATGCTGCTTGTCATGGCAGCAGCTGACAATGTCTCCCCACCCCCCTCCCCCCCCCCCCCCCCCCACTCCCCGCCTTCCTGTTCTCTCAATTCTCCTCTCTGTTAGTCCCGCCTATACTTCCTGCCTGGCCACTGGCCAATCAGTGTTTTATTTATTGACCAATCAGATCAATTTGACATATAGACCATCCCACAGCAACACTTATCTATGAGTATAAAGATTTATATTTAGACTATAACTACAGTGGAGGTTATAGGTTCTCCTTCAAGAGACATGACTTCATTTGTCAAGGTCTTTGAAAGAAACAGAACTTTGGACACATGTGAATGAAGAGAATGTATAACATGTTGGTGACATTGTAGAGATGATGACTTTTAAAAGGAACATAAGGAAGGACATTGAGAGAACAAGGGAAAAAAGTCAGTAGAAATAGGATATCAAATACTCCAAATATTCTGCTTTGTTTTGATTTTTTTTTTTTTTGTGCTGTTGAAGACATGGTCTCATTAGACAGCCATGTGCAGCATAGAATTCCCTGGGTAGCTCAGGCTGGTTCATCTCATGGTATTCTTGAGTAATGGGAATGCAGGCACGTACCATCACACTGCACTTTAATTTTTTTCTTTCAAGAATAATATGTATTAACAGAAACTGGCCAGTCCCAGTGCTTCTAATTTCCAAAATCAGGCTTTGTAAACAAATGTGGGACTTCAAAACATAAGCTGTCTAGTGTCTTAACACAAAGCTCAATTAATACATTTCATCATGTTCTATGGTTTCTCTTTTCAGCAATTAGCCTGTATATGTTATCTCATTTTTTTCAAAAGTTAAAGATTTAATGCTGTTATGTGGTCAATTTACAATCCCCCAGATAAAATTACACACTTTATAGATTTTGCTCTTGAACTGGCTAGGTTGTATCCTGTTGCTGTATCCACAGTTATCATTTTCCTCCTAACATGCTTCAGATCTCTTAGGTTTGCTGGTTATTTGTATTTCTAGTAGCTGAGTAAAAGCCAATCTCTAAATCCCTTTTTTTTCACTTTAAAAAATTCTCTAGATGATCTAAGATAAGATTCTTTATCAGAACTAAAATTTTGATGTATATGTGTCACCTAGTTTTAATCCCAGCATAGGAACCACTTTAGACTTTAATGAGGACATCAAGTCAGCCTCTCTCCCAACTGTGAACAAAACCTTAGTTCTCACCACAGGAACTTGTAATTCTTTTCCTACATCCTTAGTGGCTACTGTTAGATAGCATCCCCTCAATGTGTCATATAATTCTCTACAGCCTCATTAGAGTGAGCATAGTTTCATTCCCAAAACAACTTCTAATTTCCAGTTCAGCCTACTTTCATTTGCTCATGCAATCTTGGTGCAAAAATCTGCCTTCTGTCCATGGGAGCACAAACAACCTTGACTTCTCTTTATCTCAGAGTCATCCAAGGACAAGGGCTTGCTAAACTATATTTTTATGCATGTGTATGTGCATATGTATATGTCTTGTGTGGTTTGTGAGTGGTATATGCATGAGATACATTTCCTAGCGTGTGTGCTTGTGTGCACTCATCACACGCATAGGGAGGCCAGAGCAGCCTACTAGGTGTCTTCCACTATTGTTCTTTCCTTTATTTCCTTCAGACAGGGTCTCGGGGGCTCTTATTTGATCCAGAGTCCTGCACTTTCAGCTAAACTGCTCAGCCAGAAAGTTTTAGGGCTCTGTCCTCCAACCCTGGGGTTACAGTCACACATAACCATATCCAAGTTTTTATATGGGTGCTGGAAATTTGAACTCAGGCCCTTATGCTCTCATCTAAAACTCTCTTACCTACTGAGCCATCTTCCAAGCCCTTTAAATGACACTTTATGATATTATACATATAACCCAGATTCCCAGAGTATATGGTGACAGGACTATATGGTTCAGTTTGAATATACATCAATATTATATTTTGAACTATTATCTCATTATGACTTAAATAGAACTATCCATCAATAACTTTCTTTTATTTCCACATTCCTAATGAGCAATATAACAGGTTTTTGTTTGTTTGTTTTTTATGGTGTGTGTTTTTTGTTTTTTAGGTTCTGATTTTTCAAGATGGTTCCTCTGCGTATCCCAGGCTGTACTAGAATTCACACTTTGTAGACCAGGCTGACCACAAACTCACAGAGATTCACTTGCCTCTGCCACCAGAGTACTGAGGCTGAAGGTGTGTGCCACTATGCCCATGACACCTTCATAATACAGAGAGTCAGTCCTTCTGCTATGCCCTTTCATCAATATCATGTATGAAACATTTGGATCTTTCCTAGAAGTCAGTGCCTCATAAAACTGTGGAAAATATGATTCTATCCCTAATCACAGCTAAGGTTGAGAATAACATCCATATGTTAGATTTGGAAGCATAGTTGGCAAAAATGGTGAGTGGTGCTAATGATAAACAATATGTTCTTTTAAGACTGATGCCAAATCTTTAAAGGGCTCAGCAGTTACAAGTTCACATGTCTCTTGTTTAGTCCCAACACCCATGTCAGGTGGCTCACTTCCAGTGGTAACTCCACCTCCAGGGCAGTCTGGTACCCTATTCCTGCCTTCAAGGATACCTACACACACAGGACATACATTCACACAGGAATATACACATAATTAAAAAGAAAATGAATAAAACCTAATGACTTCAAATCTCATGGAATCATGTAGTTACTTCAATGACTTTTGTTGTTCAATTCGGTCTCCATGTCAATCTCCAGTGGAGGTGCTTATAATCCAGAAAGGGAAAAAAGCCAGATTGCGTCTTCTACCATACAAGTTACATCACAATATTTCTTCCATTTTGGGAAGAGGAGAATAGAAAAACAGAAGACACTGCCCTGAAGAAATTCATAATTCACAATGAACCTTTTATTTGGGAATGGAGAGTTGTCCTTCTTTAGGTCCTTTTCATATCTCCTGTCATCAGTTCTATGGTCCCTGACAAAGTTTCCCTTTGTACTTTTCCAGGAATTGAGAAACACTCTCTTCTTTGTGCTAAGTGGCTTTACCAGTCCACTTGCTGTTTATAGAAGTTTTAGAACGATAATAAAAGCCTTTTAAATTTGCTAGACTTTTAGATTTTAGTTTAATGTATGCTGTAGCAGACAATTTCCTCAAAAAAATTAGTAGACAGGTCATTTTATGTCAAACAAAATGAAATACTAATAGCCAAATTGACCATTCAGAACACACTGAAAGTATACAGCATTAATTCTGTTTCTCTCTTAACACCAACCCATCCTTAACCCAGCTGTGAAGCTATGAACCTTGACCATGGTAGCTCTGTGACTGACATATATTTTAATCTATTTTTTATGAGACATTTTAACTAATTAAAGATTTTCTTTACTTGGCCAAGCTTTTAATTGGATCTTCAATCTGGGGCACTTTAATCCATTCAGAGATTATAATGACAGTTGTGATAACCACCCCTTAATTTGGTTCTTGCCAATAAAATCCCTTTTATATTTTTCTACATAGACTCCAATAGCCATAGAAATATCTGCCCTTCCATTTCTAGAAATCCCTGGGTTTATATGTTACTCTTTCTAAACTATTTTTTTGGTAAACTCTTCCTCAGAATGACTTCAAACCATAGTCAATAGAAGTCAATAAACACAACCCCTGTCAACTTTGCTAGCTAATTCTCTACAAGTTCATCAAGCATATGCCTGCTCATCCATGCTCCTCCAATATCTTTTCACACATTTCTTTGCCAGTGGATAGCATGAACTATTGATATCCAGACTCATACTTTGAACAACCCTTCTGTCCAATCCATTGTCCAGATTTTACATTTTTAAAGTTTATGCCAAATGTAGTATGAATGTTTGCACAATAATTAGTCTAGGCCATGCTAAGGTAACAGTCTCCAAATACTGGTGATTTAAAATGGTAAGGGTAGAAAAAGCATTGCACATTTATTGCTAATGCATACTTGCCTTAATGTGTGGAAGACCACCATCTCAGGAAGCATCTCTGCATGCAAAAACTGAGCATTGCAGCTCTGTTTCTTCCTTAGTTGGTGCCATAGGAAAAAATAAGAAAAATCATATGTCATCCTTTAAGTCTTCTACTTAGAAATGATTCGTAGAATTTTCTTCACATTCCATTGATTAAAGCAAGTGCCACAGTCTCACCAAATTCAGAAAGTAGGAAAAATGCAATTAAAATGTATGTTTGGAATAACACGTTAAAATTGTTGGCAGTACTCATGAACAGCTCAGATATCCCGTGGGAACCCGCAAGCTGTGTTCTCTCCCACTGTGACTGTTCTATGACTGCTGTGACCTTGTGACTGAACTCTGAAATGCGGAGTCTCCCTGCTACCAGACACCTGAGCCATGACAGTCATAAGGAATAAAGAATTAGAGAAATCCAACATCTCCAGTAAAATGAGGTTATTAATTTCAGTTCTACAGTCAAATTTTTACATGAACAATTTTGTTTGGTACAATCTGCTTTGCAATTTCAAACTTATCTAGAAGGGAATCTAATAAATACAGGTTTTTAGCTTTCTGATATTTATAGTCAGAAGAGATGCAAGGCCTAAATTTTACCATGTAAAAAAACTGTGAAGAGAATACACAGAAGAATGCCTCATACTCTACTCTTATTTTCTCAGAAAATTAATCTTTTATTCACTATTTTTGATGATATTTTACCTGATTCTACCTAGAAATGTCAAGTTCCTTTATAGTCATATATAATGGGAAAAGTTAAAATGAAATTGAAAATGTAGCATGGATACCTAAATTTCACATCATATTTTCTTTTTTTTCCCACAGACCAAGCCTTGACCTTTATTATTTAAAAAAGCTGCATATTTATTTCGCTTTCTTACTCTGTGCTTGTGCCTTCAACACCTTCACAACAATTTTCTGCTCCTCAATAAGGAAAGCCCGCTTGATCCTGTTACGGACACACTTGGCACACATGGACCCACCGTAGGCTCTGCAGACATGCTTCTTGGTCTTAGACAACCTCATAAGGACTTTCGGTCTCACAGCACGAACCCCTCGAAGCCTGCCTGGGCACACACCACATGCGGATTTAGGTGCTTTTCCAACCTTCTTGGTATAAAGGTAAACAACCCTGTTGCCAGGGGTTCGAGACAGCCTAGTTTTGTTAGAGGCTGTGTTGTAGGAAAGCCTACGATGGTATGTCAAATGCTGGACCATTCTGAGTGCCTCTAAGCACCATCCCTGGAACTCACATTATATTTTCAAAAATAAAAGTAATTTAAATTTTAATTTTAAAATTTTACTGTGAAAAAATGATAAAATGAAATATTTTTACAAAGATTTATCAAGTATGAGAGATAGGTCTTTGAAAAATGTTTATAGAAAAAATTACTTATTTCATGATCCTTTGAGAAATGGTTAACATAAGATAGATTCCTGTGTTCATTTCTTGTATTACTGTGAAGACAAAATTGCAAAAGGAGACTGTAATTCTCAATCTCTCTCTCTCAAATCCTTGTACATCTACTGCTTCTTGTTTATGTACTCCACAATTTATGCAGTCTTAGGAAATAAATTTGGCGTAATTTTATTAAGCTTCTTATAATCAAAGGAAAAATGCATATCTATATTTTCAACCTTTTCTCATTTCTCCCCATACCTAAAATTTTATTTCTACACAATGACATCTATTACAAGAGTCAATAATTCAAACATTAGGAATATATATATATATATATATATATATATATATATATTCAAGTTATATACATATATATCACATATATGTGTGATTTAAAATAACAGTGTGTATATGTGTGTGTGTGTGTGTGTGTGTGTGTGTGTGTGTGTGTGTGTGGTATGTGTATCATTTGAAACTAAATATCATCTCTGTGAAACTTAAAATGTGTAGTTTGGCAACTTGCAGAGAAACTCCTGTTCCAATAATGAGTATGAATAAAAAGTAAACAAATAGATAAAGAAATAAATTGTTGGTAATTTCATTTATTTAGCTTTACCTCATAGTCCAGTGAAGTACTCAAACACAAAACTCTCAACAGGTAACCTTCAGACCTTAGGAAGAGTTCCTGAGGAAGTGGATTACTACTCTTATCAGAATTTATCTTGAGCTAATACACTTGCTTTATATTATGTTTAAATATACAAGAGGAATCCAGTGACCTACAACCTAGAAGCCAACCCTTACCAGAATCCAGTCTCACTGCTATAATGTCCTTGGACTTCAGGCATCAGATGAAAAATGTTTTGTGGTTTGTAAACCACTCAGCCTATAGTAATCTGAGTTAACAGCTCAAACCACATTAATGAAAGTTTACCTTCTCTCTCTTTTTAGTGTTAGGCCGTAGCATCTATGTAAATGTTGATTATAATACTACTTATGTGTAAATGAGATTTGGAATTGATGGGTAAAAGCTGGTTCCCGGAAATGAAAGAAAACTTTCTCAACAGCTCTTCTACCTTGCACATTGCAAAAGCAGAATTGGCAACATATAAAATTGGACCAAATTATTTCTCCCCTCTACCACTTACTAAAATTCATTCTGTGAAGATGGCTATTTTTCTATCTAGATGAAAGAGGAGGAACGTTTCTCATCATTTTTAGCCAGTCTTAAATAATAACATAATCCTTGATTACCTCAAGTCATGCTATCTTACTTTAGTAATCAAATTGCACAATCACATGCAACACTCCAAAATTTCTATATAAATTCTCTCTTTCATTGATTCTGACAGCTCAAAGCTTGAATATCTTACTCCTTTCTTTACTGTCACTACATGATCATTAAGTTCTTTGACTTTTTGTTTTCTGTAGTTGAGTAAAAGCTAAGATATTAAAAAATGATATTTTAGAATGGCCTAATTTAAAATTTCTTTATCTAAGCTTTAGCTTATCCCTAGTTCCCCCAAGCTTTTATGACATTCAAACCTAAATACCTCCTTTTATAATTGAAAGATAATTTTATTACCTTTCCATCACCAATTGTCTTTTACATACAGTTCCCAAAGTCATATAATTAATGTGGCTGAAAAACATGACTCTCTCCTCAATGCTCTAATTCTGTACTTTGTAGTATAAAGACTTCTCTTTGGGAAGTCTTTTATTTTTACAATTCAAGCTCTATGTCAAACCTATTTTCATATAGCACAAAGATTGTTTTCCCAAATAATCCATCCCTGAACTACGAAAGGGGGATAATCGCTTTCTCAAAAGACTCTTGGAGAGATGAGTACTCACCATGCTGTTTTCGCTAGTTTGTACGCACAGAAGCCAGTGAGGATCATTTTCCACCTTTATGCATTTTAGGTTGAGGTTTCCCAACAGTATTTGCCCTACAGAGACTCTAAGAGACACAGACCAGACTCTCCAAGTGGTAGCTTTTTGACTCCCATCACTGTGCTTACACAAAAATAAACAAGCTCACACAGGATTAGACCAGGCAAGACAGGCATCAGCAGTGAACAAATCAAAATGTCTGTCCTCAAAGATTTTGAAGCAATGATCTCAGGCTTAAGTTCCTGCAATTTCTGATAGAGCACCCTGTCCTCTGACTAACTGAGGAATGTAGAATATCTTTTGTTCACTTAAAAATTATCATATTTTAGTTTACATCAAAACTATAGTTAAACTTCACTTGGTGCATGTTTATAGACTTTATTTATGACAAAATTACGTTCTACCAAACTTTTTATCACTTTGAAACTGCTTATCAGTTATACATCAGTGGATATAATGGAACTAATTCTTTATACTCCAAATACTGATTCTTCCATATTCCTGTGGTGGAACGCAGCAAGCTTAGACCACAGCACATCAGTAAACTATAGTGAAACCGCATAGTACAATTTCTGGACAAATGTAAGATTATTGAATCAAATCTCATGTATCATACAATTACTATGTTATCTAAAAAACATGCATATTCTAAGAAGAAACTATTTTATATTTTCAAGATGAAAAAGACTGCCTTCAGCAGGGATACTCAAAGTGATAGTGCATAATGAAACAAGAGCTAATGTCTAAATATTACCTAACTGCCATTTTCTTCAAAGGTAACACTGAAGCTAGAATTAATTGACCTAAACAAGACACTTAATGATTGGGCCAGTTTTCATACAAGCATGAGTTGCTACCACACTGCACACCAACAACATAGTTAATTGATCAGTAATTGTGCCTAAACACACCACAGGGGCATTGGTCCAGGGAATATGTCAGTGATTCAACAAAATTCATTGATTTAATCTCCCACACAAAGTAATATTTAGTTGGTTCTTAGAAGCAAACATAGAATTTATATCAAATCATTCATGCATTCTCCAAATACTTTTAGGACATTTTAAATATTGATTTTAGGGACTGTGAGCTCCGTAAATTAATATGTAGAGTTATACAATATACATATCTGAAAATAAATATTCTACAGCTTCTATTCACTTCCTGAGAACCACATGAAGAAAAGTTGGCTAGACAATCTAGTCTCAAATAACCACCAGGAAATATAATAAAAAAAATGAAGATTAAGGCATAGCCTGTTTTGAATTAAATCCTACTTTTTCTTGTATTTACATCATCATTAAATCCAAGTATATTTAAAAGGAAAAACAACAAAGTACAATTAAGGTCATTTTTACACAAGAAGATGCATTTAAATTGTTGCAATTGCAATTTTATTTTAGAAATATGCTCAATGTACAGTTAAGGAGCAAATATGAACCTTAAATTCTTTGTTAGATTTCCAGTTTTTCCTTTCCAAATTGCTTACCATATAAGAAAATACCACTTATCTCAATTTATTCTGGTTTTAGGAAGAATTGAATCATAGTGAAGGAAACCAATTACCTGATTGTTAGAAATATTTATTTAACATTTAAAATCACATACTGCCTTGGGAAAAACATCAGCAAATAAATCACGTATGAAATTTTAAAGACATTCCTTTGTATTGTTAATGTTACCAGCTTTAAAATTTCTGGTTCCAGGAACAGCCTGATCTAATGACTTTGATTTTCATGGAGGCTGACCAGGGTCTCTCCAGCCAGCATTAACTGGAGCCAGCCCTCAGTATCAGGAGACTGATTTGAACTTTGATTTCAGAAAAGGTTTACCTGAGGAATGCCTCCTCCGGTTGGTGATAAATCTGCTCCTTTCAGGACACACTGGAGTCCAAGGTGTAGTTAAATCGAGAAAGAGGACACAATATGAACTAAGGATGAGAACACGTTATGAATCTAGGAGACAACTTAAATACAAGCGGTGTGTAATAAACACGAGAAGACAAAGGAAGAGGAACAAAACTCGGGTTGCCTGGAAACAATCAATTCCCATTTTGATAAAACATAGAGTCTAGGAGAGTAATTAGCATCAAGGCCTGATCAATTTTCTTCAACACAGTATTTCATTAGATTGCTACATGACAGCATACTAATTAAAACTGATCAGTCTAATTAGAATCCCATTAACAGGAAAGGCAATGGCATCGAATGTTCTAACATTCATGAAGCAGTGACTGTAGATGCCTTTTTTAAAAGATTTGTTTCTAATTTTATTAAGAGAAAACAACAAATATGAGGTCGACTGGCCAAGGAAGTTGAGACACAATAGAAGACAAGCCCCTAAGATTCTAATACCCAGAAATTTAAAAATCTATTAGAGAAAAATGGAAACAAAGTGCAGTGTGTCCAAGCATTCTAGCAATCACAAAATCAAAGCACATGAAAGCCAGAGACAGGAGGATTAAGAGTTCAAGGCTACCCTTAAATGCAAAGGGAGTTCAAGGCCAACAAAAAGAAAAGACAAAAATAGTCTAAAAAATTATCCTTTTAAAAATTCAGGATGAAATAAGATTATAATTTTAGAGACATAAGATAAAAATAAATTGTAAATGTAATAGTAAAATAACTCACTTGGCTTAGTTCCTTAGGTAAATAGCATCATGAAAAAAGAAAAGATGAAATTACAGTACCTGTGGTATTTTAGTATTCATAATAATATAACCAGATTTCTTGAGAGATTGAATCAAAGTCAAATCTTTAACATATTTGTTATGTGCATTGTTTCCTACCACTACACCCATTCTCTTTTACACATATATACTAGAAAAGCTGAGCTGTGTCAACATAAAGTGCTTAGTGTTCACTGCGTATATGTTATCTGCATTTGATGAACCTTTGTCCAGGTAACATAGACACAACCCTTCTCTGTTTTATTTTGTATGGGAGGAAGAGTTATGGGAAAATGCCAACATGCATTATTCTTGCCTAGATTCTACCTCACTGGTGCCTGGAAGGCACCTGATGGTCTTCAATCTTCTAAAGCCTTACATGGCAAATTCTCAGTCTTTTCTGTACATTGTCATTGCCTGAACATACCGAGGTTTCTGTTATTGCCCAGGTTAGAGGAACTGCCCAACCCTGTGAAATGCTACTTGTCCATGGTTCACTAGGACTCACAGTGCCCCTTTCTGAGCAATTCTCTTTAAACATATAGAGTGCCTAGAATGCCTAGACACTAGCATTTTAGGAAAAATCATAATTATCGAAATGCATACATGATCAAATGGTTCATGTGATGATGCACTGTGCTATATTTCCCCCTTTCCTTTGCTTGAAAAAGCCTCTCATCTCTGTTGAAAATTTTATGTTCCAGTCCACCAAATGTGAAGCCATCAGCCTACAACTATTCATGTATTCCTCTTCTCATCATCAGACTGTACTTTCAGTATAGGAGGAATAGTAAGTAATACATGAAGTTTCCTCCTAAATGTTGATAGACCATATGTATTAATCAGGATTCTCTAGAGTCACAGAACTTACAGAATGAATCACTCTCTCTTTATATACATAAATATATGGATTTATTGGAATAACTTAGAGGCTGCAATCTAACAGTGGCTAGCTGTGAATGGAAAGTTCAAGAATCAAGTAGTTGCTCAGTCCCACAAGGTTCAGTGTCTCAGCTGGACTTCAATATATGCTGTAATCCAGAAGAAGTAGGCTCCTGTGGGAGCCAAGCTGGAGACTAGCTCCCACATTTTACGACAGGGCACTCTTGAGGAGTGAGGGATAAGAGATTTTAGATAGAAGGATAGAGGGGAGAGAAACAGATAGAAACACAGGATAGCCTTGGGTGGGCCTGGATCATTATCCACCGGCCCTTTCTGTCTCTTCTAAAGGGCTATTTACAGGAATGCTAAGAGGTGGAGCAAAAGACTTCCCCCTAGCACAACCAAGTACAGACCCTTCCAATCACCTGGTAACCACACACATGGTCAAGCAATCCTCTAATGAAGCCCTGCTTGGTAAAGCAAGCTCAGATCACACTAGAAAATCTTTGTGTGCCTCCACAGGCTCCAATGCCAGTGAAGGAATTGATATGCTGACAAGGCAAGGGCAAGCAGGCAAGATCGAAAAATACCTTCCTTCTTCCATTGTCCTTATATTGTCTTTAAGCAGAAGGTGTGACCCAGATTAAAGGTGTGCCTTCCCACCTCAAGATCTGGATTAAAGGTATGTATTATCTCACCTTAAGATTCAGATCAAAAACTTTTGTCTATCTGTCTCAAGATCCAGATCACAAGTTTGACCTCCATTTTTGGACTATAGTTTATTACAGATATAGTCAAGTTGACAAGCAAGAATAGCCATCACAATCCACCCATGTCAACTTGACACATAATTATGTCGTGATCAATTTCCAAATGAAAACAATAACCAGGTCATAATAATACCTAAATATAACTATGCCATGTATAATTACAAATGCATTATAAATTTAACCAGGTCATAATTATGCCTAACATAATATAACTATGCCTTATATAACCACAAATGCATTATAAATCTAGAATAGGTGGCAATGGCCCTTGGGGACATCTTTTCTTAGTTAGGGTTTCAATTGTTGTGAAGAGACACCATGACAATGGCAACTCTTATAAAGGAAGACATTTTACGGGGTGGTTTACAGTTTAGTAAGTTTAGTTTACAGAGGGTTAGTCCGTTATCATCATGTTGGGACATGGCAGTATGCAAGCAGACTTGGTGATGAAGCTGAGAGTCCTATATCTTGTGTAGGCAACAGGAAGTGGTGTCTCAACTGGGCAAGGTTTGAGCACATATGATACCTCAAATCCTCCCTCCACAATGACACACTTATTCCAATAGGACCACACCTACTCCAAGAAGGTTACATCCCCTAATAGTACCACTCCTTTGGTGGCCACTTTCTTTCAAACCACCATACCACCATTCTCATTAATTATTCCTCTTACAGAAATAATTCTCTATTCTTGTCTCCTTAGACAAGTAATGCAGTATTCTAACACAGGATTTAGATACTGTATATAGCTTGTCCTATGAGCTTTTCTAATATATACTATATCTATGTAATCTCAGATGTTTCACCCAATCACAAGATCAATTTGGACTGTGTGTGTTTGTGTGTTTAATAGAACATTCTAAACAAATGAAGTATAGTTTAGCAAAACAATGTCTAGTCTTGCAGAATATTTGTTTAACTATGAAAAGATATGTTCCATTTTTTTAATTCTATTAAGATTTCATTTCAATTATGTACAGCTTTCATTTTAAATGATATTACTTCTAATTATTTAGCAAATTTTCAAGTAAGGAGGGAGCAGAGCCAACCACCAGAGCCACACAGCAGAAGGCCTCATTGCCTCACACAGTCAGAGAATACTACAGGTGCACAGTAAAACAAGCCCAAACAGAAAACAAAAAAACTTTAAACATGTTACAGTGTGCATAGGTGCTTAAGAAAGAAAAGAAAATGAGTATAGGCAGTAAAAGGAAAAATAGTTTAAAAAATAATTAAGAAGAGTCTTTAAAGAAAGAATAAAGTGCCGGGCGTTGGTGGCGCACGCCTTTAATCCCAGCACTCGGGAGGCAAGGCAGGCGGATCTCTGTGAGTTCAAGGCCAGCCTGGGCTACCCAGTGAGCTCCAGGAAAGGCGCAAAGCTACACAGAGAAACCCTGTCTCGAAAAACAAAAAAAAAAAAAAGAAAGAGTAAAGTAATACAAATAAATAAATAGATAAATAAATAAGGCACGTAAAGATGGGAAATACATAGGGAGTATGAATCATGTATGATATTTTGTTGTTGTTGAATTTTCTGCATGCTGATGAGCAAATGACAGCTGCTGAGAAACATGGGATTATAAAGGAACTACAGGATTAAACCAGCCTAGATACTTTAGGAATGCCTTAACTTTAAAAATGAATTCAGAATATGTATTGTGTTGGGGGAGAGGTTATGCTTTTGTTCCCACAGGACATGGAAAGCTATGGATTCCTTCAAAATTAATAGAGACAAGGTTTGATTGAGGGAGATGTCTGAAAATCTTGGCTATAGACATAAAGAAATAAACCTAGAAAAACTACAAGATAGGTGACATATATGCTGATCCCTTCATGTGGAAACATCTCTGAGACTGAATGAGATAAGATCAATCTTGCTGGTTATAGAGTCCACAGGACTTATTACTACATACCGTCCTTTCATATGGCAGGGATATAAGTTTGGTTATACAGTCCAAACAAACTTATAAAGTTGACAAATGTCTTTTATGTGCTCAAACATAAAATAAAAACTCATCTTTGTCTGACTTGTGTATAACACACTGCCCATATTTGTGTTAATGCAGAGATGTATGTCACCTTTGAACGATTGTGTGTTTTCAGAGCAAGGAGACCAGACACCATTGAAAATGGGTAGATCAGGTGATCCAGCCTTTTAGAGTGCCACTGTTGCAGTTTCCTCAGAGTTCAGCACTCAGATAAACTTTAAGGCTGCTAGCTGAGATGGTCCAGCCTCACAGACTATTCTAACCAGGATTTCAGATAAGTCTTATACTTTCCCATTACACAGACTGGACAACAAATGTTATAGCTAATTTTCTTAAGTCTTGACTATTATCTCAATTTTCTCAGGGTACCCTGGGGATGTCATCACCTCCAGACAACAGGAAACAATCTAAAGAACACAATGCCCACATTCCCAAGAGTTGAGGTACATGGTTTTTGGTCATTTGATGGGTTATGTATTTTTGTCAACCTTTAGTGGAGATATAGAAATATAGGATGACAACTATTCATCTAAAATATTTTACATTGGTATGGATCTTTGTGTATTAATAAAACTTAAAGGTTATTTTGTTATTTGGTATATATGCTTCTACTCTTACAGTATTGTACCTGTGCAGCTCATTTGAAAATGTGATATAAAGTTCTAGTCCTTGACAACTATTATTCCTCCCTCCTCTCTTGCCATCCCCTCCCCTCCATTTCTGCTCTGCCTTCACTCCCATTCCACTCCTCCTTGGTTTCTGTTCAGAAAAGGGCAGGCCTCCCATGGATAGCAACAAAACATAGCATATCAGTAAAACTGAGCACTTCCCCTTGTATTAAGGCTGGGCAAGGCAACCCAGTATAAGGACTAGGTTCTCAAAAGAAAGGCCTTGTTCCCAATGTTAGGAGTCCCACAAAATACCAAGCTACACAACTGTCACATTATATGTAGAGGGCTTAGATCAGTCCCATGTAGGCTCCCTGTCTGTCGGTTCAGATTGTGAGCTCCTAAGAACCCAGATTAGTTCATTCTGTGGATTTCCTTGTAATGTCCTTGACCCCTCTGGCTCCTATAATCCTTTCTCCCTCTTTTAGCAGGATTCCCTAAGTTCAGCCCAATGTTTGTCTGTGGGTCTCTGCATCTGTTTCCATCACTAACTGGATGAAGCCTCTCTGGTGACAATTGGGGTAGGCATCAATCTATGAGTATTGCAGAATATCATTAGGCATTGTTACATTGACATTTTTTCCAGTAATGTTTGGTTCAATTCTATGTGTCTGGGTCCTGGCATTCTAGGTAGTATCAGGAGTGGTCTCACACTTATGACCTGGGTCTCAGGCGAATCCAGTCATTGGTTGGCCACTCATACTATCTTTGTGCCACCCTTATCCCAGCACATTCCATAGGCAGGACAGACTGTATGTCAAAGGTTGTGTGGCTGAGTTGGTGTTCCAGTCTCTCCACTGGAAGTCTTGCCTGGTCACAGGAGATGGCCAGGTCAGGCTATTATCTGCTATTGTTAGGAGTCTTAGCCAGATCTTCTTTATAGACTCCTCGGAGTTTCCTTTGTCTCAGGTTTCTACATGACCCTGAAATGACCCCCCTTTCCAGTCATCTCTTTCAGTACTCTTCCCCTCCTTCTATTCCCAACCTAATCCCTCATGTTCTCATTCCCACCCACTCCCAGTCTGCCCTCGAAATCTCTTCTTTTTGTCATTCTCAGGGAGCTGAGAATGTCCCCCCTTGAACACTCCTTGTTACCTAGACTCCCTAGATCTGTGGATTATAGCATGGTTATCTGCACTTTACTATATCCACTTATGAGTGAATACATACCATGTTTGTCTTTCTGAATCTAGGTTACCTCACTCGAGTTTTTTTTTTCTTCTAGTTCCACCCATTTGCCTGCAAATATCATGATGTCATTGTTTTTTACAGCTGAATAACACTCCATTGTGTAGATGTACCACATTTTCTTTATCTGTTCTTTGGTTGAGGGGCATCTAGGTTGTTTCCAGGTTCTGGCTATTATGAGTAGCACTGCTATGAACATAATTGAACAAGTGTCCTTAATGTATGATTGAGCATCCTTTGGGTATATATATCTGAGTTAGATCAATTACCAATTTTCTGAAGAACACCATAATGATTTCCAAAGTATCTGCACAAGTTTGAACTCCCACCAGCAGTGGAGGAGTGTTTCTCTTGCACCACATCATCTCCAGCAGGAGCTGTCACTTGTGTTTTTGATCGTAACCATTCTGACAGCTGTAAGATGGAATCTCAGAGTTGTTTTGACATGCATTTCTGTGATGGCTAAGGATGTTAAACATTTCTTTAAGGGTTTCTCAGCCATTTGGGATTCTTCTGCTGAGAATTCTCAGTTTAAGTCTGTTTTTTAATTTGATTACTTGGTTTTTTGATGTCGACTTTCTTGAGTTCTTTATATATTTTGGAAATCAGCCCTCTGTTGGATGTGGGGTTGGTGAATATCTTTTCTCATTCTGTAGGCTGCTGTTTTGTTCTATTGGTGGGATCCTTTGCCCTACAGAAGCTTTTCAGTTTCATAGGGTCCCATTTATTAATTGTTTATTTTAATGTCTGCACTATTAATGTTCTATTCAGAAAGTTGTCTCCTGTGTTAATGTGATCAAGGTTATTCCCCAATTTCTCTTCTATCAGGTTCAATGTGTCTGAGTTTATGTTGAGGTAATTTATCCACTTGGACTTGAGTTTTGTGCAGGATGATAGATATGGATCTATTTGTATTCTTCTACATTCTGACATTCAGTTATACCAGCAACATTTGTTGAAAATGCTTTCTTTTTTATATTGTACAATTTTGGCTTCTTTGTCAAAGATCTGTTGTCCGTAGGTTTGTGGATTTTTATCTGGGTCTTTGACCTGACTCCATTGTTTTTAGAACAATACCATTTTGTTTTTATTACTATAGATCTGTAATAGAACTTGAAATTATGCATGATGATAGCTCCAGAAGATCTTTTATTGTACAGGATTGTTTTAGCTATCCTGGGTTTTTTGTTTTTCCATATGAAGTTGAGTATTGTTCTTTCAAGGTCTGTAAAGAATTGTGTTAGGATTTTAACAGGGATTACATTGAATCTGTAAATTGCTTTTGGTAGGATGGCCATTTTTACTATGTTAATCCTACCAGTCCATGAGCATGGGAGACCTTTCCATCTTCTATTATCTTCTTCAATTTCTTTCTTCAAAGACTTGAATTTCTTGTTACACAGTTCTTTCACTTGGTTGGTTAGAGTTACACCAAGGTATTTTATATTATTTATAAGTGAAGGGTGCTGTTCCCCCGATTTCTTTCTCAGCCCATTTGTTGTTTGTTTATAGGAAGGTTACAGATTTTTTTTAGCTAATTTTGTATCCAGCCAATTCACTGAAGATGTTTATCAGCTGAAGAGTTCCCTGGTAGTATTTTGTGGGTCATATATATATATATATATATATATATATATATATTATATAATATCTTCTGCAAATATTGATACTTTGACTTCTTTCTTTCCAATTTGCATCCCCTTGATCTCCTTTAGTTGTCTTATGGCTCTAGCTAGAACTTCAAGTACTATATTGAACAGATATGGAGTGAGTGGTCATCCTTGTCTTGTTCCTGACTTTAGTGGAATTGCTTTAAGTTTCTATTTAATTTGATGTTGGCTGTTGGCTTGTTGTATATTGCTTTTGTTATGTTTAAATATGTTTCTTGTATCCCTCATCTCTCCAACACTTTTATCCTGAAGAGGTGTTGGATTTTGTCAAAGGCTTTTTTGGCATCTAATGAGATGATCATGTGTTTTTCTTTCTTTCAGTTTGTTTATATGGTAGATTACAAGACAGATTTTTGTATGTTAAACCATCCTTGATCTCTGGGATGAAGTGTACTTGATCATTGTACATGATCCTTTTTATGTGTTCTTGGATTCAGTTTGAGAATATTTTTTTTTCTATTTTCTTTTTTTTTTTTTTTACTTTTATTGATTCTTTGTGGATTTCACATCATACATTCCAATCCAACTTATCTCCCTGTCCCAATGTGACCATCCCCCCTCCCCCAAAAACAAAACAAAATTTAAAAGAAAAACCAAAAACCAAACAAACAAACAAACAAAAAAATGCGAAGAAACACATTCTGGAAGCTGCGGTGTGACAGTGAGTCCCACAGTTTACCCATCTTATTGAGTATTTTTCAAATTCATGTTCCTGAGGAAAATTGGCCTGTAGCTCTCTTTCTTTGCTGAGTCTTTGTGTAATTTGGGTGTCAGCATGACTGTTGCCTCATAAAAAGAATTTGAATTTGGCAAAGTTCCTTCTGTTTCTATTTTGAGTATTGGTATTAACTCTTCTTTGAAAGTCTTGTAAAATTCTGCAATAAAATGTCTGACTTGGGATTTTTGTTCTTGTTAGGAGACTATTAATGATTGTTTCTATTTCCTTAGAGGTTATAGGTCTATTTAAGTTGTTTATCTGGTCTTGATTAAATTTTGGTGTGTGGTATTTATTAAAAAAAATGTCAATTTCTTTTCCATTTTTGTAGAGTACAGGTGTTTGACCTTTTCATTTCTGATTTTGTTAATTTGAGTATTCTCTCATTGCTTTTTAGTTAGTTTAGATAAGGGTTTATCTATCTTGTTGATTGCTCAAAGAACCAACTCTTTGTTTCCTTGACTTTTTATATTGTTCTCTTTTTTCTATTTTATTGATTTCAGCACTCAGTTTGTTTATTTCCTGTCATCTGCTCCTCTTGGGTGTGTGGGCTTCTTTTTGTTCTAGAGCTTTCAGGTGTGCTGTTTAGTCAGTAGAATGAGATTTCTCCAAATTATTTATGTAGGCACTTAGTGCTATGAACTTTCCTCTTAGTACCACCTTCATTGTGACCAGTAAGTTTGGGTACACTGTGTATTCATTTCATTGAATTCTAGGAAGTCTTTACTTTTTTTCTTTATTTCCTCTTTGATCCACTGGTAATTCAATAGAGAGTTGTTCAGTTTCCATGAGTCTGTACGCTTTCTGAAGTTTCTGTTGTTATTGAAATCTAGATTTAATCCATGGTGATCTTATAAGAGACAGGGTTATTTCAAATTTTTTTGTATCTGTTGAGGCATGCTTGTGTTTGAGTATATCAGCAATTTTGGAGAACCTTACATGAGGTGCTGAGAAAGAGGTAAATTCTTTTGTGTTTGGGACAAATGGTCTGTAGATATCTGTTAGGTCCATTTGATTCATAATGTCTGTCAGTTATGTTATTTCTTTGTTTAGTTTCTGTCTGGACAGCCTGTCCATTTGATGAGAGTCAGGTGTTGAAGTCTCCCACTATTAATGTGTGAGTTTTGATGTGTGATTTAAGCTTTAATAATGTTTCTTTTAGAAATGTTTCTGCCCTTGCATTTGGGGCATAAATGTTCAGAATTGTGATATCATCTGGGTGGATTTTTCCTTTGATGAGTATGTAATGGCACACCTTATCTCTTTTGATTAATTTTGGTATTAAATCTATTTTGTTAGATGTTAGAATAGCTACACCAGCTTGCTTCTTATGCCTGTTTGATTGGAAAATCATTTTCCAACCCTTTACTCTAAAGTAGTGTCTATCTTTGAAGTTGAAGTGTGTTTCTTGTACAAAGAAGAAGGATGGGTCCTTTGTTTGTATCCATTCTTTTAGCCTGTGTCTTTTTGAGAATTGAGTCCATTGATATTGAGAGATATTAATGACCAGTGATTGTTAATTACTGTTATTTTTTTGGTGCTGGTGGTGGTGGTAGATGTGTGTGTGTGTGTGTCTGTATGTGTCTCTGTGTTTTCCTTCCTTGGGTTTTGCTAGTGTGAGATTATCTATTGTCTGTGTTTTTGTGTAGCTAATTTCCTTGGGTTGGGTAGTTTTTTTCTTATTAGTAGATTTTAAATCAATAATGAACCATGTATAAATATGCTTTCATTAATACATAAAATATTTTTCTTTTTTTCTTTAATTTGTTAACTCTTTTCTGGACCTGAAATTAGAAATCATTTGAATTATCCCAGAATGGCCAAGAAGGTCTTACTGGCTGAAAAGTTTCATTGCTACATCCAGTCACCTCCAAGTGTTACTTAAATATCTAATGGGCATTATTAAATTTGGAAGAGAGTAGAGATAAAAATGGTCCAGGCAGGCATATGATGCCTGATAAGGCTTACATTCTGGCTAGAAACTCCAGCAATTAGTTAGTTCAGTGACTTCTGACAGGAAAACAATTGGGCAGGTGGTGAATGATGTGTGAACACATCTGATACCGTCAGCATCTTATATTAATCAAGTGAAGTCTGAGCAATTGGATTTTAGGGTGTGTTTATGCATGTGTGAGTGTGTGAGTGAGTGTGTATGTTTGTGTATATCCATTGTATCTGTGTCTCTCTATGTGTGTTTATTACACAAGTTAAAATACAGGCTAAGGGCAAACAGAAAATCTGAGTTATGAAAAAGTAATTAGAGATATATCTGGGGCCTCACTAGATTATTAAATATATCTCAAATATCACGTTCCTCATTTTAGTTGAGAACCAATAAAGTTGATTGTTTGTAGTGTATAATTGTATCTCTAAATGATCCCAATCACAGAGCACTTATTTACAGTTGATTAGTGGATAACTGTCCACTAAGAAATCTGGGTGGTTGCCCATAAATGGAGCATAGTCATGGTGCTCATAGTAATTGGAATCAATATTCTCTTTCTTTAAATAAAAAAATGAAACCTTTTTTAATTACCTTGAGGTAGGTATATACTACTGTGGTTGACAATAAAAAAGATTCAAATATGTCAATATGAATAATTTATTGTGTTGTAGATTACTTATTTAGCTTTAAATGAAGATCACCTTCATCCAAGCAAATAAAAAATTATGTTCAGCACCACAACTGTGAGCAAAGTGAAAACATCCATGCACAAAGCCTCCTATCCAGAAACATAGCACTAGTAACACAGTAACAAAATTTTCCCTGGCTCACATTCTAGTTAGTTTTCCTCACCAAAGTTAACTGAACCTTTTATTAGCATAGATTAGTTTTGCTTGTTAAGCATTTTGAAAATAGAATTTGAGTGTATATTCTTTCTGCAATAAGGCAGCAAAATTTTGTTTCATTCATTCACTTCTCTTGCTGTGGCAGTGTTCATTTTTTGTGCTTTCTTTACCATTTGTAATGCTATTCATTATACTGCTGATGAACATCTTGGTTACCTTCATTCATATCAGTTGTGAACGGAGTGTTTTATGAACACCATTGTGTGTTGTCTGAATATATATCACATGTTGGTTTGCTATGTATCCTTAAGAGGAAATTCTCGATGAGAGTTAAATTGTTCAAAGTGGATTCTCTCAGACAACCACACAGGGTGAGTTCTTTATCGCTTACTGTGTACTCTATTTCATTTTCAAATCTATCTGAGGCTCTTGAGTTGACACAGCTTGAGTATGACCCAAGGCCAAATAGGCCCTTTTCCAGATCCTGGCAGAAGTCTGGTCTTAAACCAGAACCAGAATTATCTCCAGGTGGCAGGGCATAAAAGCAGCACTTAATAAGCCTACTTCCTTCGTTATTTGACATTTTGTCAGAAAGCAGAGCCTGAGAATGAACAGAATGTAGAAAAGAAAAAAATCAAAGAAATTTTGCATTTCCAATATGAGGGAAAGAAAATCAAGTAACTTTCTAAGTCATTTGAGCCCCAAGGCCAAGCCCAGGATGGAAACTTGAAAAGGGCACTTCATTTTCTTCACAATGGTTAAAGGCACATTGATTGATGATTAATCTACTCCAATCAAAGTGATTATTCCCTGAATAAACAGCTGTCACTGAACAGAGCTTCCACTCTCCTTACATAGAAGCCTCAGTGCCTTCTGAGGACCTCTGAAGAACATTATATTGTTCAGTTTTTACTACAAACACAGGGAAATAGTTTGAAATTCTGAACAAAATTACTCAGACATTAGAAGATGTTTAGTCATTGGCAAATAATAACCATTTTGTTCAATGTTTTCCACATTTTTAGGGCCACAATAAAACACATAATAAATCATAGTATTCCTGAGCCAAGCTGGCTAGTTAGATTAATCAAACTAGTAAGCTCCAGATTTAGCAAGGCATGGTATCTCAGTAAATAAAGTAGAAGGTACCCAATGTCAGCCTATGACCTTAACATACATGTGCACATTTTGTGTAGTAAGTCAACAAAAGTTAGTTTCATTCATTCAAAGTTTTGCTGCAGTCATGTTCATTCTCAGTGTTATTTTACATTTTTCTTTACTGTTTCTAATGGCATTCATTATACTGCTGATGAACATCTTGATTATCATCATTTATGTCGGCCATGAACAGTATTTCATGAACACTCTTGTATGTTGTATGAATTCATATAACATTTTGGTATCATTTTTAACCACCCTACTTTTTTCAGCAAGCACTAAATATACACTGGTGATTAGCATGACTATTATCTACAAGTCCTGTTAAATGTTGTGGTGGTTCAAATGAGGTTTCAAAAGAATGTCCCAGGCCCCTTTCTCACCATGCCTGCTACCTATCTTATCAGGATGTAAAGCTGTCAGCTATTTCTCCAGCATCATGCCTGTCTGCCTGCCCACCTGCCTGCCTACCTGCCTGCCACCATGATCTCTGACATAATGACAATGAGCTAATGCTCAGAAACTGCATGCAAATCCTCAATTAAATGTTTTCTTTTATAAGAGTTGTCTTTGACATGATTTCTCTCCACACCAATACAATAAGTAAGAAAAATGTTTTAAGATGTTTTTATATTTTAATATCTAGCATTTATTTATGAATTTATTTGTGTTGTGTGTATATTCATGCCAAAGTGTGTGTGTGTGTGGAGGTTACAGAACAATTTATTGAATCAGTTCTTTCTTTATATCATATGAGTCCCAGATATCAAACTTAGTTCATGAACCTTGGTGCCAGCCACCTTTACCCATTAAGTCACCTTACTAACACCTAAATTTTAGAAATAAAAATTAAAAATTCCTTCTGTGGAAGAATAAACCTGCCTTATTATCTTAGAATTTAATCTTCATAATTTAGTCCCTATTTCCTTTAATTTATAAGAACAAGTGGATATTTCTATCATGAGTTTTAATTAATTACAATAGTAGCATTTTCATTGCCTAATAAAACATGAAGTTTTTCATTGCTGTGTAGCAAAGATATGTACATTTGTAATAATGTATTTTGTTGGGCATGCTGTTCTGAGAAAAATTAAAACCAGAATTATATGAATAAACACATTTTGAAGGAAAGGATGAGTTGTTATAAGCATAGAAGAAAATGGTTTATCATGAATGAAAAATTATCTTATAAGCTAAGACCATGCAATTAGTTAGAAAGAAAAGATACAGACACAGACAGAAAAACAGAGGGAGGTACACACACACACACACACACACACACACACACACACACACACACAGAGAGAGAGAGAGAGAGAGAGAGAGAGAGAGAGAGAGAGAGAGAGAAATTTGTTCCTCTTAGTGCCAGTAAATCAACTTGAAAATAAAGCTATTTTCCTCTCCTATTTCTGCTAAAACTAAAATTATTTGGACCTTACAATAATACTTTTCAATTTTAAGAAACAGGAAGTTCTTAAAAAAAATAGCATGTCTTTTTTCCCCCCTAAAGTTCAAGAAAGGTTAGTGGAAACCAGAATCAAAGAATATCATCTATTAATATCATTATTTCCCATACACCAGAGTCACAAATTTCCATCTGTTATATATGAGGCTGATACCAAAGGAAAACTGTGACCTAACAGTATTATGCTTAGTATGTTTCTACAAGAGAATTCTATAAAACTAAATAAATAAACAAATAGAAAAAAGCATTCTCTGGTGAAGTTAAAGAACAAAAATGTTCTTCCTGCAGCTAGGCAATTCCCCTGGGTGACTGAAATTCCTACAGCAGGGAAGACAAATTATGATGACATTTCATAACATACAGAGGGAGCTTCCTTTACGATGTAAGATTTTCACAAATCCTTTAGAAAATCCATTGAAAAGGTCAACTTGTTGTAAAACAGTAGTTTTTAGCTGTAGTACAGTGACAGCAGGTGTACTGTAATCAGTCACAAGGATGTGTTGCAAGCAATTTGTTACAAACAATATATAAGTTACTGCCATTTGGAAATGATTCACTTTTTATGAATTATCCTCTAGTTAAGGTTCTCCCTATAAACAGCATTACTCTGAAATCTCCAAACATGGTCTAGAGAAGGACTGAGTCTTCTGTGGGAATCTGTTTATCATAAGTGATAATGGAGATGAAACAGTTAGAACCAAAACATGTTTGTATCACTGCATAGATAACAGAAATTAAAGAACTGCTTTCTATAGTAATTATTTTTAGAAGTATTGGCAATAAAATTATAAATGTTAATGGAATATACATATCTTCATGAAACAAGCAGGAAGAGGAAATGGCTTAAAATCATTAAGGCTGCATTGTCAATAAAACTAGCTAATTTTGAAATTTATTTATTATATTAATTTAGTTCTATTATTAGTCTTAAAATACTAAAGAAAGGAAAGTAGAGTATATAATGGAATCTGATGAGCTTTTAGGCTAAATATAAATACAAAGGAAGAGGAAAAACTTTGCAATGTATAAAAATTTATCAAAACCCTATTAAAATGTGTATGTATTTGTTATGATATTGATAATTCATCAACTTGTGGTAGTAACTAGATAATTAATTCTCTCAATTCTTTTACCAAATACTTTAAGTACCATCTTGCTCCCAGATAAAAGAATTTTAAAAACTAGATTACTGAAGACATCAGGGACTCCATGGTTTTTAATGTTACAGACTCCACGTGAAATAACCAAAAAGGAAATCAAAACAGCACCAGGAGAAATTATGTATTAAAAGTTGAAACTATGTTAAACAAAAGCTGTCCCAAGAGTAGCCTCATGAATCACAAAACACAACCATGGTCAACAACTTCTACCAGGAAAAAACCTCTCTGCTTCTATTACCTGTTTAGTAGGAGGCAGAGAAAGAGGTTGTGGCAGGAGGCATGGCCAAATGAGAGCCGACCTCCCTAGAAGTCCTGGCATTCACTAGAGCAGACTATACTCCCAAGTGATGGCATTCCCAAAGAAAGCTACCTCCATCCAGATGCAAACCTACCAGAAGCTGAGTACAAAAGGTCTTGGGCTTCAGACCACAAAACCTTAACCCTGCTTAAAACTGGAATCCACTTGGAAATTCTTCTAGACTAGAAAGAAAGTGCTGAAAATAAATTTTATTATAAATGAAACCAAAAATAAGTGATTCTTTAGAGAGTAGGTTGGCGGCTGTTTGGAGATAGAGGGTTTCCTCTTAAGAAAACTGAAGTGTCTTGAAGATGGCTGTACTGGTGGCTTGGAATATATGTAAATATAGTGAAAAGAAACATTGTTGCAGCTCAAGTGGTTAGGATGCCTTGAGTATGAATGTTACATAACTCCAAAATATTACTTAAGGGAAAAGAGAGAGGAGGATAATATCATATGATATCTAAATTCAAACACTAAAAACAAGACTCTTTAATTAGGTATGTTTACTAAAATGAAAAACAAAAGGAAGACTGAAGTAGTTAAAATTACACATGAAAAGAGCACAATAGTTTTCTGAAAATATTAAGGTATAGGAAATTTGTATTAGGTTTTTCTGAGCAAGAGACATGAATTTTTTTTCTTTTTATCCCAGTTCCCTAGTTTTCTGGCTTCTCTGATAATTACCATGACACTTTGGGGAGAAAGGAGTTTATTTCAACTTACAGGTGACAATCCACCAACAAGGGAAGTCAGCAAATTGGTGTGGTCCATAAGGATGGGCATCCTACCGTGGCTATATCCCTGGGGGAAATCTAGCAGTCCTTCCCTCTAGCCATCTCTTGTCTATACTTCCTGCAGTAGAGGTGGAGCCTCGAGTGTCCTTTGTCAATCTGTGATGGAATGTTCACTGGTATGAATGATGCAGCTCTTGTGTAGTCAACCACAGCTGCTGAATATTCATTGGAACTCATTTTTCAATATTTCTCCTAGTCTTCTAACTCTTACAGACTTTCTGCCCCCTCTTCCATGATGTTCTGGAGCCCTGAGTGTGTGGAATGTGAGTGTGTGGAAGGAGTGTATGGTAGATGTGCTGTTTGTATACGGGAGCTCCATAATCACTTATCTTCTGCACTTTGAACCATTGTCGGTCTCTGCAATAACTTTTGTCCATTGCAAAAAAAAAAAAAAAAAAAGAGAAACTTCTATGATGATAAATGATAAATGAATTCCCTGAAGTGGCAGGATATGAAAATAAACTCCTAAAATTCAGTAGTGTTTCAATACAAATAGTTACATGGAAAAAAATGAAGAAAACTAATCTCATTTGAAACTGACAAACCACAAGGAAACGTTCACAGTACAATCCTATTCAGACCTTGAAAAATGTGAAAATCTGCCATTTGTAACTGTGTTCATGAAAACACGGCAGGAACAAAGAGAGAAATGCACCTACTCTCTTACATGAGATGAGAGAGCTTGCTGGGCAATCATACCCAGAATTCACATCCATAGCATACCTGTAAAAGGTTGGGCATGGCCACACGTGAGCCTGTCATCTAGCACTGTGGGGGCTAGAGACAGGAGATATTAGGGCCTGTTGGTTGCCAGACAAGCTTCATTCTTAGTGAGAACGACTGTCTCAAAGGAATGAAGTGCAGATTGTTGGAACAAGAAACCAAGCATTTCTCTAGCCTACACACACACACACACACACACACACACACACACACACACACATCTGATCAAAAGTACCACACACATGTATGTACACAAAATATGAAAAGCCATCACACCTTTTAAATTCAAGAAAATTTAGGATTCTGAAGTAAGAAACAAAAAGTGTATTTTGATCTCAAAGTGTCTGAGTATTTCATTTAGCCTTTATATTTTCTACCTAGTGGGAATAAGACTATGAAATATTTCTTAATAAGAACTACCTTTGACTAAAATATTTATAAATCAAACACATACACACACACACACACACACACACACACACACACACACACACACGACCTTATTCTTTCATTTGAGTATTTTACTGTTTTGTTCCAAGTTCTGTTACAAGTAATTTAGCAAAGACAATCTAAATCAAGAAGCAGAAATATTAGTACTAGAATAAGGATGATCCATCCTGGGAATGCAACATTCTCCCCTAATTAGAAGTGACTGTTCTCAAAGGTCCCATCTTCTTTTGTGAGCTCTTGTATCCTGTTTATTCAACATGAAGGCTGAAATGTATCCAAACAGTTCAAGCCTTCAATTGACATTCTCACACTGAAAATATCTCATGGGTGTTCTCCAATTTTCCAAATCAATAAAATAGATCAATAGCAAAATAACCTTAATCATCTGCCTCAGCTGAGGGAAAAGTAAATGTGAAATATCCTAAGCAAGGGGGAAAAGCAAGCAATCATGCTATTTAATAGGAAAAATTAGGATAATTGAGTGTTCTAGTAGCTCCAACTGCTAGTGAGAAACAAATAAGGAAAAACAAGTAGATTTGTATGCAATATTAACTGCACCAACGGCAGTTGAAAGAGGGAACTCACATGACTTGCCAAAGCTCATATGATGGTTTCTGCTCCAAATTTGTCTCTATTCTCTTCTAATACCTGCCATTTTTTCCACCCTGGTTTTGATGTGCTTCTGCCTCTTGTAGCACACATCACTGATTCTCCTTAGCATCCTATACAGGAGTTGTTGAATCTGTTTACCCTCAAATAAGGAAGCTAGAATCTGGGGAATTGATGCTCCAGTTAATTAATGTCTCCAAGATGTGGACTTTGAAAACAGCACGGCATCACCTGAAGACTACTTTACCTCTGAGTCACCCTGAAGGATTAACAGAACCACTTCTCTGGAACTTTGCCTGAACCATACTAGCTGAATTATTTTCCTTATCCTGCTTCCCCACTGGTTTCTCTTGAAATCAGATTCTTTTCAATTGGGTCAAGAGTTAGACAGTTAAAATATTTAAAGTCTTGTATAATTTTCTAACATTTTCATACCTTAAAGGGGCAAGAGAAATTAAAAGAATTATTAAAAATACAGGTTGGAGCAGTGTTTTCTAAAGCAACTATTTAGGAGGAATGCATTAGCTAAAGTTTTTGGTGCATCACCTAGATATGCTCAGTAGGATCAAATATCTCATACCTTCAGCTTCCAAGAAGTTCTTCATTTAGGAGTTCTTTTTCTGCTCGTGGATGAAACTATTGAAGCCCTTCTCTCAAATCCTGTTATCAGGATTTGGCCTCAAATAGATTAGTTGTTACTGTTGGAGTAGCATTATATTCCCATATCAGCCTTTCCCTGCCCAATTTTGTTTTACTTACTATGTCCAGTCATTCTTCTTGAAAATACATTCCAATATGTTGTTTACATAACCATATCCTTTGAAGCAGAAAATAGACCATTTGGATAACAAGTCTTAGATTCCTACTAGGTCATAGTAGGGAAAACTTTCATGCCTATGTTATATGTCGTAAAAATGTATTCAGTAAAATTCCCTTTTATATCTTTTTCAACTTATTTTATTGAGAATTTTGTAAATATGTATTGTATTGACACCATTTTCACACTTCACTATGCCCCCTCCATTCTATGTCCTACTTTCTCTCAAATTCATGACCTCCTCTTCTTTAATTATGATTCTTATGCACTCACGTGCGTGCAAGAGCACGCGCGCGCGCGTGCTCGCGCACACACACACACACACACACACACACACTTTATTGATTTAATTTAATGTTGTAGATATGTAGATGTGTTTAGAGATGACCACTTGGGATTCAATAACATATTAGAGACTCATCCCAGAAGAAATTTGATTCTCCTTCTCTGAACAGTCACTGATTGGTAGGAGGGTTTATACCTTGTCTTAACTCATTTTGTTATGCTGCTGTGTTTAGGTTGATACTCCTGGGAGGCCTACTCTTTTCTGAAGGGAAAAGGAGGAGCAGTGGATCTGTTGGAAAGGGGAGGAGGGTCTGGGAGGAGTGGAGGGAAGGGAAGCTTTTGT
This sequence comes from Peromyscus attwateri, assembly GCA_902168425.1. NCBI lineage: Eukaryota > Metazoa > Chordata > Mammalia > Rodentia > Cricetidae > Peromyscus > Peromyscus attwateri. The sequence goes on from CABHPP010134978.1 coordinate 32,939, forward strand.
CAGGATATATTGTTTGAGCAGAATAAAGAAAAAGAAAAAGACAGAAAATATTAAATGAGAGGAAAAGCAACAGAATATTTAAAGGGAAGTAAAAAACTTCATCCTATGGAGAAGTCAATCAAGCACAGAAAGTAAGCAACTTAATGGTTTCAGGAAGTCCCTGCAACTGATGAGATTCAATAGACTCCTCCCTCCCTAGAAGATATGAGCTTAATGACTGGTGAGAGATGCTCTCAGACAAACTGAGCTGCCTGGAAAAAGCGAAGACCAGATGAGCAAACTCTAAAGGACACTCTTGCATGTTCAGCTGTCATCAAATTGTTTAAATACATTCCAAGTTTCCAGTTTTCTTAAGCTGTCATTCATGCTGTGGTAGCTTTTGCTCATGTAGCTTTCTTCAAGTCATTTATGCTCATGTAAGAAATATCTTAACCATATTCCTGTAAGTAGCCCCAATAAAATCCAATGATTCATGAAGTTGTGCTTTGGCAGTATCGTTACTCTGGTCTGTTGTTGGTTACCTATCTGGAGTGAGTAGACATTTGTTTGCATCTTCCCAGTAAAAGTGTAAGGAACACTCATCAATGAAACGTCATCACACTTAAGGGTATATAATAATGGTCAATTGAGAGCATCAACACTTCCATGCTTCTTGTAGACACTAATACAATGACCAGAGGACAAGAATGGAACTTATGAATAAATATAGTAGCATACACTGACTTATGTTCTCAATAATGTATACCAACAGTTGATTCATCTCTTAAGGAGACCTTCCATTTGGTTAGTGATAAGTTGTATGCAGATAGACCCATCTATCCTAGAATGTATAGCAAGTATTTCAGCATTAATCAACCAATATTAAGAATACATACTTGCTTGTTCATCATCCAGGGCCTTTGCCACGACCATAATCTAAAGGTCTATAGAAGGTTTGATTCATCAAATGGAAACTTACCATACATTTCCCAGGTTAGTGTGACTTTTTTCTTTGTGGCACATGTGGATTACTCATAGTCACAAAACTACAGGATCTAGGAGTCCATCATTTACTGTTCCACTACAAAGCCTTAAGCTGACAAGATGATACAAGATTCATTGAGATTACAACTAGCCTCCTGACTATAGGACATTTGTTATTTAATGTTCTTTAAATCAAAGCCATTATGAGCTGTTATTTCACCTCTAAGTGAACTCCTGAGACCTGAAGCCAGAAACTGGAAGTAGACATGGCTCTAGTCCTCATAATCTCTAGGAGCTCAATTAGCTAGTATGTGTTCTTGTCCCCTGCAACTCTAGGTGGGTTTTATTTTATATTATGTATGTCTATATTTTATATTTATGCATATGTATGTGTGCATAATGTATGTCTATGTGCATGTCTGTTAGGATCCATGCATCTTTCAACATATGTATAGATATCAGAGGACAACTACAGCCTTCCACCTTGTTGCATATGCCAAGCTAGTCAGCCTATGAGCTTCCAACAATTCTCCCATATTTGCCCCCAATCCCTTTGTAGGAATCATCGTTTTTACAGAAGGCTGAGAGAATACATCCCACTTTTATGTCCAGACTCCAGGTTCTCAGTATTGTGTGATAAATGCTGTAGCCCCTGAGCCATCTCTCCAGCCCAGTTGTAGGTGTTGTGGGTAGAGACATTTTATATTACCTTGTAGAAATTGGTTTATAAAAAGACCCAATAAGATTCCCATTAAAAAAGGTAGTATGTGCATATAATTGACTACCATTTGGCAAGAAAAAGCAAATGAATATTGTTAGGCATTACAACACAGACAAAACCTGAAAACATTGTGCTAAATGAAAAAGCTAGTCACAAAAGATCACATACTTTGCAATTATTTTGAATAAAATTTAGAAAATGTTTCTTCTGATATTTTTGGCTTAGCATGCCAAAAATATAGGTAAAGATTTGCTTTAGAGCATATATACATTGAACTCTTTATTGCATGAGATGAGAAACTATGTATGCTCTATTCATTCCTGTAATTTCTACCTTCTCAGACAATACCTACCACATAGAGAAAATATGATGAATATATGTTTAAAAATATATTTTGAAAGCACTGGAAATTGGTTTATACTTCATGTAAAATTTCACAGTCTTTGATTTTGTATTTTAAAATGTTACAACTTTAAGAATTTTGTGCAAAGGCTTTTTAAAATTTTTTTTATATTGCAATATAAACCTTGCTTATATACCCTCCCTTTCACTCTTTCAAATTCATGGCTTCTTTTTGTCATTAATTTGTATTGCATACAATCATAAATACAACGTGACCTGTACTTATAATAGTATTTGTATATACATTTTTAGGGCTGACAATTTGGTATTGGATAATTGATGGGCTCTTTCCTTGGGAAGACTATTTCCTCTGCCCCCAGCACTCCTCAGCTGACTGTAGTTCTTAGTGTGGAGTTGAGGCATAGAGGGCTTCACATTGCATTGACTCTAAATTAAGTGTAAGATCTTGAGCGTGTGAATTCAAGTTATAAAAATAAAGCTCAATTAACACTTTAGCACTATTTCATTAGCATTTAAGATTTGCACAGTCCAGTATGTTTGAATGTTTTGTAGGATTTTAATTAAATTGTCTCTGAGACATTTGATAAGTCTGTGTTGCAGTACAGATGAAATGAATGAAGTCGAGGGAGACAGAAATGTTAGCCTGTTGTAAAGTAGAAGACTAACCATAACTACTAATATATATTTATCTAAGTATATAAATTGAACTGCTAACTTTTAAATCCAGAAGATGTTATGTGAACTTCTCCAACATAACTAATTAACCAGGATCTTATAGTGAGGTTACAAAAAAGGGAACTTCTAACATCTGTTCTCTGGATATAATACTTATTAAGTAAAGCAAGTGAAGAAAGAAACTGAGAATCTATTTTCAAGCTTACTGATTTCAAAAAAAATCCTTATCATTCTATAATGTACTAAATAAAAATCTCCTGACTGATACTAGATATCTACATTTTTATAAACTTTAAGTATGATATTGAATTTCCAACACTTTAGATGTACAGACCTAAAGAAAAATTTTCACTATTATCAACAATGAATGTTGTTTTCAATTAATTGATTCAATAATACTTTGTATATTTATTGGACAGCCCAGATACAAAGTACAGTATGTTTTCTTGTTCTTGAGTACAAGGCAAACTACCACTAAGTTTAGACTCATAAATCTACTATATTTAAAGAAATAATATCCCAACAGGAAGGTGGATTAATTAATAATTGGAACAGAAAGTATATGTAGGAAAGACAGAAAGCCATATAATGAACTAGTAAAAGTAGTAGTTATTTTTCTGTCGCTATGTTAAAAACGTCATGAACAAACACCTTATAGGAGAAAGAGTTCTTTTGGGCTTATGGCTCCAGACTGTAAGAGTTCATCGTGGCAAGGATGTGTGGCAGTTGGCAGGCATGCTCGGGGGAGCAGAAAGGTGAAAGCTCCCATCCCCACCTACAAACACAAGTAGAGTCTGAAACTGAATGTGACACAATATACTCTCAAAACCTTACCCAGTGACACATTTCCGTGAGTAAGTTCCCATCTCATAGACCTCCCATAACAGCGCCACCAACTGAAGACTGAGTGTTCACATGCCTAGGCCAATGCAGGATTTTTTTTCACTCAAACCTCATGAGATCTCCATAGTTCCTTTAAAATGCTATTAAGGAAAGGATGTACACTATCTATTGGTCTAATGTGTTCAGTATCTATCCTCTGGAATTTCCTTGATAAAAAGAAAATGCATCACACTGCCTTACCTAGATCATTAGAGAAATTACCATTTCTCTGAATTGTTTACTGCCAGCTAATGTCTTTATATTTATGCCCTGTCACCGAATCATATGTTGAAAGCTCATTATCAATGTAATAGTATTAGGAGGTAAGACCTTCAGAATATTTAAATGCTATGATGAGTCCTTCTGAATGTATCTATGTCCTTCTGGAAAACAGTCTATCCTACAACCCCCAAGAGCTACCTTGTATTTCACTGTGTGAATCATTGTAAAGAAAGCACCATCCATGAACCCTGGGCCTCCACTGTTAACCAAAGCATCAGGTACTCTGACTTTGGGATTGCCAGCCTGCAGAGCTGTGAGAAATAAATGTATGTGATTAATAAGTTTCAAAGTTCATAGCACTTTGCCATAGGAGCCCAAATGTATATAGGCCAGTATAAATTAGATAGCTTGAAAATGGCTGATAAAGGTAAGTCTGTGAGACTCACACCATAGTAGCAGTGGATGCCAGGTATGGTAGCACACACCCCTGATACAAGCACTCATGTCAAAGAAGCAGGCAGATATTAATTTAAAGTCCAGCCTTAGCCACACAGAAAATCCTTGTATCAAAAAACAATGTATCTCAATGGTAGAAACAACTACCGACCACAATTGCCCTGGTTTTCACCCCAGTACTTAAAAAAAAAAATAGAACCAATAGAAAAGGAACAATCAATGGATGAATGTTTTAAATTAGAGTCATTTGATGGGATCTGGAGTTAAGTATCAAGAATCAGGAACTATCCTTTTAATTGAAAAGTAATAGCAAATGTTTATGGAATACATTGTGATGTTAAAGTTCATGTGTGCCTAGTACAATGACCAAAGAATGCTAATTAATTTATCTATATCACTTTACATAGTCATCATCATCATCTCCCTCTTAGTCTCTATCATCCTTTCATTTTCTTTTTTATTTTTATTAGTGTTTATTTTTGAGATTGTTTTATTACAATGTTCCCCCCATTTCCCTAAGATAAAACTAAAAATAAAAAAAAGATAAATCAATTATTTTCAGTTCTTAGGAGCAAACCCAGGTCCTTGAATATGCTAGGTAAATGCTCTACCTCTGGGCCCAAATCAAACCTTTTTTCAAAGATTGAGATTTTTTTTTTAAGTATGAGAAAATTGGATTCAGAGAACAAATGTATTGGTATAGTCACAGCATACAAACCACCTTGGATTTAAAAACCAAGGGGTTTGGCTGCAAGGAAGAAGAGGGAGCAAAAGAAGAAGGAAATAAAAGGTATTCTAATACATTGAGGCTGAAGAGATGGCTGAGTAGTTAAGAACACTTGCCTTTTTTTTTTTTCAGAGGAAAAGGGCTCAATTCACACACCCATGTGGCAGCTCAAACCCTTCTGAAACTCCAGGTACAGACAATTCAATGTCCTTTTATGAGCTCCACATGCACCAGGCAAATGTGGTACCCAGACATAAAGGGAGGCAAAACACCACCGATACACATGAAAAGAAAACTGAAAAGTAAATATCTTAATATTTAAGTATTTATTTAATATTTAATAAATAAGTATAATATTTAAGTATAATATTTAAATATCTTAATATTTAAACAGTCTTTCATAGTCAAATGCCTATGAAAAGACTGTTTTCTAGTAAATTAGGCTGATTTAGGGGTGGGAGAGACAAAGGAATCAGTTCATTTTCACAGATATTATAGTTCCTGGTAACATTTTAAAACCCACTTGGCAAGGGAAAACACAAAATTAGAGATGGCGCTGAAGGTGCCTGGTGAGTTATCACTTCTCACAAAAATTTATAAGAATTTCAAAGGATGTAATAAATATAGAAATATTTCTTTGGATGAGAGTAGAAATGTGGGCCATTAAAGTTTACCGGGTGATTTTATTACTGAATGAAAAATAGAAAGAAACTTTCATAGGGTAAGATTTTACCAAATAACTCAACAAGGGTTTTCACTTCAAAACAGGTGCTAAAATCTGGCTCAAACCAGTTCTCTCACCAGCAGTCCTCTATTACTTCCAAGGCTTGGAGTGCACATCTGCTGTAAACCCTCAATATTTTGTTCTCTCAACATTTCCTTCTCTTGGACTCTGTCTGCTAATTAGATATAATGTTCTGTGGAAATAAAAGGCTACTGTCACAAAGAAACTTCAGAGCTTTTTCTTCATAAGGCAGGATATTTGTGATGCAAAATGAAGAGCTTTCTCTAAAATGTGTCATGAAAGGCTTGGACTCACATCAGCATCTCATCCCTTACCCTCAAAACTTTGAATGCCACTATAGTTACATAGCTCAGTAGAAAGTGGGCTCAGTCTGAGTATCCATAGAACAATCTTCTATGAAGAAAAACCACAATCTTGATGGAGAAGTTTGAAAACAAGCCTACAGGTACTGAGCTGCTCCACCTACTAAAGGCTGTTTGATTTATAAGCAACAAAACCTCAAATTCTCTAATACTGAGAAACTGAATAATTTTATCAAAGAAATTTTGGCTTTTAATATCTGAGCCATGCTCTTTTTCCTCTATTGCTTTTATCTATCACATATCCAAACTTGAGAATACATTTGGTCAAAACTATAAGGTCCCCTTTAATAAGAATGCCTCTGAGCTACACCTCCCTCTGAAAGGGTAAAATAACATCAGATGGAGCAGTTCTGATTCTGCCTAGGAACAAGACAGAACAGTTTCTGTACTGAACAAGCCTGGGGAGAAATCTCTTTGAGAGACAAAGGCTGTAACAAGTCAGTGAAACTTTTGGCAGCCATGATGAGTTTCAAGCTGTGTGGTGGTACATTCAGTGGCTGAATGGACACTACATGAAAGCATTAAAAAGATTTGTTGGTGACAGCTGCCATCTCATCCATCAGTCATTGCAGGACTACATTGGAGTGTCCATTTATGTTCCCATATGGAGGCTGTGATTTGCCTGAAAAAAAAGCATTTGGCAAGATTTCAGAACAGCAAGAAATGAATACACAAGGACACACACACTCTTTATTTTCCTAAAAGTCAAACCTCTGTGTGTCAGATTTAGAGTACCAAATCATTCTGTGACATTGTACCTAGTGGTAATGATAGCTTTACATGCTATGAGAGAAGGCAAGCTGTTTATATTTACTTCTGCCTGTTACATGTAATGTTAAAGAGAGAATAATTATTCTGGGAAATCAGTATTTTTTAACTAGAAGAATGAAGATAGATCACAGTAAATAGCAAAAGGCTCAGCTAGATTCTGAAGAGTTATGTGTTGGATATAGCTGCCTGAAAGTCCTGGGCTAAGAGATGCCAATAAAGTCATCTGTTAATAAAAGGAAATCACTTTTTCCATTCCCCTTTTGCCATTTAACATTTTCTGTAAATATTTCATACACATCTTTTTCAAAAGGATTATCTAAATAATATTTTATAATATACCCTAAATTGTTCTCCACTAAGTTACCAATTTTCTATTCAGTCAGTTATACTTTTAAATCATTTGGTAAATTCATGAGGTTTTCAATATTGCAATTATATGTAATATTATACAAAAATATTGACTCAAAAATTCGGGTCATATAAAGAACTTAAAATAGATTTATAATACTGTTGAGTCTAATGATACTTGGAAAAAATCTAAAAAACATTACTTTTAACTAAATTTTAGTTTCATTAGAATTAGGAAGTCAGTTAACTTGTTTTCAGCAGCTGATTGACCAGAATCCTTGAACAAAATCAGATGAAACATCAGGCAATGAACAGGAACTGAGTGAATCCAGATTCATAATCGTAAAAAGTTTGGTCTGTTAATCACTTGGAAAATTGATTAGAAGAAAATTAAATAATGGAGTCTTAAATACAAATCAGGAGACCTTTTTATTATTCAAAGTAAAAATGAAGACCTGAATTAAAATTTTGAGACTATACATAAAAGTGTAAATCTGCATGAACATGAAAGAATGAAGCCTGATTGTCTCACTCCAGCACATAGGTGAATTTTAATGCTGTTGACTGTGGAAGTAACTTCTGGAGAAAGGGTCCTGTGGTGGTAGTTTGAATGTAATTGGCCCTCATGAGCTCATGGGGAGTGACACTATTGAGAGGTGTGGCTTTGTTGGAGTAGGTATGGCATTGCTGGAAAAAGTGTGTCACTGTGGGGGTAGGTTTTGAGGTCTCCTATGCTCAAGCTATGCCCAGTGTCACAGTCCACTTCCTGTTTCCTTCTGATCAAGATGTAGCCAGCACCATGTCTGCCTGACCACCACCATGCTCCCCACCATGATGATAATGGATTAAACCTGGGAAACTGTGAGCCACCATAATTAAATGTTTGCCTTTGTAAGAGTTGCCATGGTCATGATGTCTCTTCACAGCAACAGAAACCCCAAGGAAGACAGAAGTTGGTACCAGGAGTGGGGTATTGCTGTGATAGGCCTGACCATGTTTTGGTTTGGAGGAATTTGGATTTTGTTACTTTGGGTTAGGGAAGCAGGGGAATGCTTTAAGCACTGCCTAACTGGCCATACTAGTAGGAGCATGGAAGACAGTGGTGCTGAGTGTGATTTGATGAACTGTGGGGGCCTTTTGCAAATATTAATATGTGGCCTAGAGATTATTCTTGTGATATTTTGGTAAAAAATGTGACTGCTTTTGCACTTGTCTGAAGAGTTTGCCTGAGCCTAAAGTGAAGAGTTTTGGATTACTTCCATTAGCAGAAGAAATCTAAAAATGGCCTAGTATAGACTCTGTAAAGTGGTAATTAGTAGTAACTCTAACGAAGATTAATAATGAAAAGGGGCAATCTGAGCAAATAAAAATACAAAATGTACAGATTGAGAAAAGGAGCACCAGGAAGTTGAATAGAGCTAAATCCTGTGTTCAAGGAAATGAATGGATTAAGAAATTGAATGAAAGGAGTGATGACCTCAGGGCAAGATCCCAACTGCTAAATTTCCTACTTGTGAGAGGAATTAAAGAAAAGTTTAGAGCTGGGTGTGGTAGTGCACACCTTTAATCCCAGCTCTAAGAAGGGAGGGGATGGTGGTTTTCTTGAATTTAAGGCCAGCCTGGTCTATAGAGCAAATTTCAGAAAACCAAGTTTAGGCAGTGAAAGACTAAAAGCTTGTGAAGATATAATTGAACAAGGGGGCCATGTTCCATCCCCAGCAAGCAGCAGAATTTGGCAGCTTTGGTCATGTGGTTCTGGCTTTAGAGCTAAGGATAGAAGGATTATGCAATTTACATCTGTGCCTAAAGAATGCTGCTGAGGCTAGGCATGTGTCAGAGATGTCCCTGAATGGAGGTATAATAGAAAGGCCACTGTATGAAGCTGGGAAGTTGAAGCCTGGATTGCCTTGGAGAACCCAAGATGTTACAGATGCCAGAGTCATGGGATACTTGCCAAGAGGGAGTGGAACCAGACCAAGAGAAAGAATTGTGTTGCAGTCAACGAAGCTGAACAGAGTTGGCGATCTGAACAGCATTTTGACATCAGACTAGAGATGCAGAGTCTGGAGTTTGCCCAGCTGGTTTTTGGTCTTGCTTTGATCCAATATTTCCACATTATGCTCCCTTCCCTACGTTTTGGAATGGCAATGTATATCCTGGAATATGTACGTTGGAAGAATTTGAGTTCATTTTTACAGAGGATTACAGTCAAGAGATTGCATGAATCTCAGAAGAACACTATTGACACTGTGATAGACTACAGGGACTATTGAAGTTGGTATAAATGTATTTTACATTATGATATTGTTACAAGGTTATGGGGGCCAGGGAGTGGAATGTGGTAGTTTGAATGTAATTGGCCCCCATAACCTCATAGGGAGTGGCACTATTAGGAGGTGTAGATTTGTTGGAGTATGTATGGCCTTGTTGGAGGAAGTGAGTCACTGTGTGGTGGACTTTGAGTTCTCTTATGTGCAATCTACTCCCAGTGTCACAGTCTACTTCCTGTTTCCTTCTGATCAAGATATAGCCAACACCACTATGCTCCCCACCATGATGATAATGAACTAAACCTCTGAAACTGTAAGCAAGCCACAGTTAAGTCTTTCTTTTCCTTCATAAAAGTTGCCATGGTCATAGTGTCTCTTCACACCAACAGAAACCTTAACTAAGATAGTTACCTATACTACACTAAGAACAAAGCCTCAGTGTGACTGTCACAACATAAATCCCTGAAATTACCTGATGGTTGAATTTGTAGATTTTTAATCTCTGAAAGGAGACCAGGTCTAGAGATAGATATTTTAACATAGCACTACAAAAAAAATAAAAATAGCTATTTTAGCCGGGTGGTGGTGGTGGTGGTGGTGGTGGTGGTGGTGGTGGTGGTGCATGCCTTTAATCCCAGCACTTGAGAGGCAGAGCCAGGCAGATCTCTGTGAGTTGGAAGCCAGCCTGGTCTACAGAGAGAGATCCAGGACAGGCACCAAAACTACACAGAGAAACCCTGTCTCAAAAAACCAAAAAAAAAAAAAGATATTTTATTATCACTGCATGTCTGACTAAATGACATATTGTACTCTTTTTAAAAAATGAAGAGCTGGGCCTTACATTTTTGTCCCTAACACTTTAAATAGTTAGGGACAAAAACTTAAGAAGGCATTTGATACAAACAACAAAGGTCTTCTGATAAAAATTAAGGGGAAAAAAACTGACCATCATCAAGACATGGACAAGAAAAAAGGAAGAAGCCCATAGAAATGTGTCACAGCTGTAACTAGGTGGAGTAGGAAAAATACTACACAGGTACTTTCATTATCACTGACCTTGTGGTTCTATATAGAGATGCAGCTTCCAAAGTGATTTTCCAGTTGAACCTTCTCCAGAGGGATGATAATAAAAAAGTTGAAAGAAGGAGCCTAAGATAGGATGTGTTCAACTGTTTCCTCCTACAGCAAAGCAACCTTCCTGCCACTTGGATATGTGTGACTAAATGGGAGTGTTAGAAAACCTATGTGACTGCACCTAAACTACATGCCATCCAATTCAATGTTTGTAGTTTCCATCTCCATGTTATTATGACTGAAATAGCTATATCTTAACTAAGAACTCAGAAATGACAGAGAAAGTTGTTATTCATGGACTAGTATATGGTAAAGAAAAATGATATATGCTTATCTAAAATTTATAACTTGGGTGTTAATAACCACATCACTATAATTAAAGCAGTTTATTTGGAATGCAGATGAGGTCAACCTATAATAATATGTTAGACAAAAATACTTGTAGGAAGTGAAGATGAGAAGAGATCATATTTAAGGGTAGTGGTTTTGAAAGAAAAATATCATTGTGTTTACTAATAACATGGGGTTGATGGATTATGATACTTGGTGGTATTACTTTTTATTACAAATAGAGGAGTGTGTGTCTAAACTTTAGGATGGATCCAGCTAAGAGATGTATAATACAGAGCATGCTTGGTGAAGGGTCTGTGAAGCAGTGACTGGGCATACATTTCCGATACCAGGTTTTCATGCAAGCTTCTGAGTGAAATAAGAACCAAGCAGGGAAAGACACATGTATGTCTGGTAAACCTGAGGCATGTAAAATCAGATAGGATGTGCCCTTTTGCTTTAAGAAGCTTATCCTAGTGGTAACGTAGCATAGTGCAAGAGACTGGGGTAGACTCAAACATCCAGCTGTTCTCCAGTAAAGCATCTTCTTGTATTTTTGAGTACTCATTGATTTCTGATGAGAAATGCAGAAGACTATAGAATAATTTTCTGATACAGTCTCAATATAAAGAGAGTTAACATTCAAGAATAGACTCACAGAAAGCACTGTTCTGCAGAATTACAAATCATTTAAGATGGCTTCTTGGATATATTGGCCTAAATATATTGTGCACTTAACAACTACCCTGTTATTAAAGAATGTTATTATTTCTAATCTTCAAATTTTCTTGGATCAGAAATTTCCATATTTTTTGTGGAATTTCTGCCTAGGATATCTAGATATAGGAGGAAAGCTGGCTTTCAAATGTTTTTGGTTTTAAAAAGTATCTTCACAATAACTACAATGTATATAATCAAGGCATTTTTTATGCCAAAGCCTGAGTGTTTATTACAGCTAGCACTGAGTATGCATATGACAGCTGTGTGTAGGAAGTATAAAAAAACAAACCATATTTAACCGGAATGTAAGACCCGTTCAGCCCTGATTCACGTCTTGCTGAGAAGCTATCTAGCAAATGCTTTACTTCTTTTTCTTTCACTTTCTTTGCATGTGCTCTGGAGAGAGACACAAGCATGAAAACAGAGTTTACTCAACACTCATTTCTCAGGTGGGAGGCTGACCTACCAAAGCACAGTGAAGTGAAGCATGTGGAATCTGGTGATGGGTCTCTGAAGTTTCAAATTTGCCTCTCCTACTGAATAACCATGTGACCTTTGATTAATTCTTTAAATTCTTCTTTTACTAGTGATACCTCTAAAATTCAGTGATGACTTGGTGCGTGACTGATTTGCAGAATCTTCATTGACAATATAGGGAAGCATTGACAAATGTTCCTAGAACATGGTAAACACAACACACGTGTGAGCTCCTATTGCAGATGACCTGGAAAGATAGTTGCAAAAAAGCAAATGAGATAGCAGTTGTAGGCACATTTTAGTACAATGACTGATACCTAGGAAACCCACGATAAATGTTACCTTTTATTATATTTTCTAATAATTTAGATTGACCACCTTGCTGTTGAATGGAACTTACTCTTCTAAAATAAGAAAGTGAAACATGAATATCACTTGGAAACTTGGAGCACCATGAAGTAAAACAGAATCTAAGCCCTATTGCAAATATACTCTGGAAATCTATTCCCCTTACTTCCATTGCCATAGTGACTCTTAAAGATATTCTAATGTCCACTTCCCAATACGATTGTAAGAATCAAGTGAGATAATCATTATACAGCATAATGTATAATACAGATAATCTGTAATCTGTAAGTAATACTAAATTACTATATGTTATTATAATGAAGAAGGAAGTTATTTAACCTTAAGTCCCATATATCATCATAGTCAAAAAATGTATAGCTATCAGAGAAGAGCAAATTTTATCTGCCTTCCTAGTTCACTTTCTGGGGATCTTCAAATTAAACTGATAAAAAGCAGACTAACAAGAGAAACATGCATTTATTTGTCCCCACCGAAGCATACAAAACCTTAACAAATGGTGAATATCTTATGTACCAGCCATAGACAAAGAGGAACAGGGCAAGCCTCTATGGGAAGAAATAAATCTGTTTCTAAAAGAAACTATTTGGAAAGAGTTTTGCAAACATGTATTTCATTAAGGCTCAAGTATATTTTGGGGGTAACTATAATACCCCCCAATTTAGATCCATGTAGATTTACTGATGTTCACTCCCCTAGTAGAAGAAGCTGTCTACAAAAGGGAGTTAATGGCAGAATAACTTCCAAGTTTCTGTTTTAGAGGAGGAAGGCTCCAGGAAGTGATCCTTTTGAATGTGTTGATCCCACTTTTTTTTTTTTAGCCAAAA
>CABHPP010134979.1:0-22881 GCA_902168425.1 Peromyscus attwateri
AAAAAAAAACCGAATACATCTTTTTAAAAAGAATGAGGTCTTAGATTTGTATTGCTTTCAATATTGGCCAGAGAAACTTCTAGAGTGGGCAGTGGTTACAGCAGAGACTCATAACGGGTCAAATTGCAAGAAGAGGTGACTGTTGAGTTGCTTAGCCCTAAATGGGACATCTATATCAACACCCCCACCCCAGGGCTCAGGAAACATCTTGGGAGAGGAGGCTGAAGAAATGTAAGGTCTGGAGGATGGGAGGGAGTGCTGTGAACGACTGTCTTCCAGACACTGCATAGCTCATGGCCATTAGGCTCATAAGTTCACTGCAGTGATGGTACCCACACAGGGTCAAGCCAACAGTACCAATCAGCATCCCAGCATCCACACTGATTAGATTCAGTGGGTTCTCTCCACCTCAGAAAAGGAGAGAGCATGAAGGTGGGAAGATGTGTCAAGGGAGTGGGAGGGGATTTTGGGGTGGATATGATTAAGATACATTGTGTATTTTTATGAAATTGCTGAAGAAAAAGTGAAAGATAGAGACAGTTATGGTTCTGCTGGCCCGGGGATAGGGGGCGGGGGGGGGGGGGGGGGGTTGGGGGGGGTGGTGGGGCAGTGTACGAATTTTCCCACTGCAAGTGTTATAGCTCTGCTCAGGTCAGTGAAGGTTTCCCAGCTCTGAAGGGAAAAGTATTCTGGCAGTCAGGAGCCAAGGAATATCACAGTCACACCGCACAACAATCCTTACACAGAGATTTATTGGGAGGGAAGAACCCAGGAGGGTGGCTGCCTCTGCTAGGGCAAGAAGCCACAGAGAACTGAGCAGAAGACAGGGTTTGCATAGGGTTTCTTGGGGGTGGGGTGGGGTGGGGTGGGGTTTTCCAGGTGGGGATTGGTGGGATTTCAAATCAGTCAGAGTGTTCTGTGGGTAGAATCTGGCAGTTGGAGGTCCCTGATGGCAGGGCCTGGCCTCTCCAGCCTCGAGGGGCTTACAGAGAGGCTCAGCAGATAAGAGAACTGGAGGTGGGTTCCCAGCACCCATATCAGGCAGCTCAGGGGATCTGGTGCCCTTTAAGGTCTTTGCAGGCACCTGCATGAATGCAAACACCCATACTCACCCATCCACCCACAGCCACACGTATAAATAAAATAAAAATTAAAATTAAAAAGATACAGAAGAAAAAAGAATGAGGTCTTTGAATGAACAAATTCATAACTCTGGTCTAGGACAGTTTTTTAAATACAAATAAACCACTTCAGAGAACTCATCACTTTCCATGTGTTATACCACTGTACACATCTTCTTTCTCCTTTATGCCAGAGGAGGCTCCAGGAGTCCACACCACCTTCTATGCACATCCTCACCCAGTCAGCTCAAGTCTCACATCCCTGCCTCTAAGCGGATGATAGAGCATTTTGTACACCTGCCTTGCCATGTAGTGGTGGTTTCATGGGATCAGAAGACCTCCCCAGATCCTCAGGGAATGGACACCTGACACTGCTAGCTGATTGTCCTATTGCGAGTCACTTACCTGTGAGATTTCTGGAAGCCGACTATATTTATGGTAGCTCCACCTTGGCCTGAAGCTTCACCAATGAAGTGGCAGTTTTTTGGTGTGAATACTGCCCAGTGGTCCATGGAGTCTCAAAATTTCATCATTTCCATCATCTGGCCACACTGAGACAAGAGAGTGGAATATGGGGATGAAGAAGTCTGGAGAGCACATACAAGTGTCTTCGAGTGGACTCTGACAAGCAGGATTGTTTGTAATTTCCATGTCCTGTGTGTGTGTGTGTGTGTGTGTGTGTGTGTGTGTGTGTGTGTGTGTGTACAGGCCTTGGGGAACTTTATCTTTTATTCTTCCAAAGATTTTTATTTTATTTCCTAATTAAGTGTACTGGGGTGGGGGGCACATGCACATGGATTCAGGTGACCTCAAGGCAAGAATAGGGCGTCAGATCCCCTGGAGCTGAAGTTACAGGAGGCTGTGAACCACATGGATGCTGGGGATTGAACTCAGGTCCTCTGGAAGAGCAGTATGCGCTCTTAACCTCTGAGTCACCTCTTCATCTTTAGTCCTGCAACTTGACCTTTCAAGGATCTCTGCCATTTCTTTCCTGCAGAGACCTTTTGGTAGATGCATGCAGCTAAGCATTGGTCTGCATGCAGCTAAGCATTGGTCAGTAAAACTTTTTTATGCTTACGGATGTGTTCCATGAATGGTCTGTGCAACGTATCTAAGTTACATGTCGCTATTGAATGTCAGAAATCACTGAAAATTTACACTTCACTTTGATTTTAATGACTTTAAATAGTCTCACGTGGCTGACAAACACTGCGTCAGACTGCGATAACAGCTGTTTCCATTCAGTTAGGGGACAGGAATCCAACCAGGCCTGCCTTCTCTACACCACCTAGAGCAGTGTGTTTATTAGCATGGTACCAAGATATTAACTGAATAATAAACAAATGGGAGAGCAGAGTAGTATTAGAACATGTAGCTTTAGCAATGCACCGTGGCATCTTTAGAAAACACATGCACAAGCTACTATAACAGATAGGAAAGCAGAGCATAGGAATCCACGACTTTAGCTGTACACAGCGGGCATCTTCAGAAAACACACACAAAAGTGACTAAAACATTCCACTGTGGCATATTTGAAAAAACACAAGTACTTCTACTTTTGTACACACACACACACACACACACACACACACGCATGCATGTGCACACATGCACGTTTTTATTGAGCATTAACATATTACATATGTTTCTAAATAAAATATCAGGACATTTGATGTATCTAATTTTATATAATAATGAGCATAATGTAAAAGTGTACACATATATTGGTGGTCATCAGGTAGAAAAATTATTATTTCTCTGTTTCCTCGTTGCATGTTGTACTTTAAAAATTACATGATCTAAAGGTTCATTGTTTTCCATAGAGAAATCAATGTATTCTAAAAGGCAGAGAAAATAAACGATGGTCCTTTATAAAAATCATATATGTGTGTGTGTGTGTTCGTGTGTGTGTGTGTGTGTGTGTGTTGTGTGAGTGTGTGTGTGTGTGTGTGTGTGTTCATGTGTGTGTGTGTGAGTGTGTGAGTGTGTGTGTATGTGTGTTGTGTGAGATGGGAAGCAGCCTGAGGGAAGCTGATGGCTAGTGAGGAAGTTGGTATACATGTGGGGGCCAGAGGGACAGGAAGGGCAGGACACAGAGTGAACACGTTCCCCAGCGTGTCCTTCCGCTTCTTGCCAGTGTGCCTTCGTTTCTTTTCTGCTTCTAGCAGCAGTGGATGAAGATTTGTCTTCCTGTAAATGCCAAGTCTGCCATGAGGCTCCGGACGCTCCTCCTCACTGTCTCCATCCACGGGATTGTGATGTTTCTGCATGTTCTGGGAAGACTCAAGGGTAAACACGGCAACAGCGGTAGTGTGGCAATGAGGATGCTCTGTCCACTCCCGGCATATCTGTCGTCGCTGACTTAGGGACCACATTTCAAAATCAGCCTTCAGAAGGGCGGACACTGACAACCTGATCCCTGGAATGTATGGTGGAGAGACCGCTCGAAAGTTGTCCTCTGGCCTCCACATGTGTACCATGGTACATGCATGCCTACACCCACATGCATAATCCACACACACATACACACACGACAAAAACTTTAAAAATCAGAGCTGTCCTCAAGCAGAGACACCCCAGCTAGATTGCATTGGATGCTTCCAATCTAGTGTCCCTCCAAACTCCCTCTGCATCTCTGAAAGCAATACCAGGAATGTGGAAAGAGAACAAAGTCTTTCCCACATCCCACAGAGCACTAGGAAACACAGTTTTCCATCAGACCAGCTCAGTTAGACTCACTTAAAGGAAACATTAGCACCAAGTTTCTCTTTGAGCTTGATTTGACTGGGCGAGAAACTGATGAATAACACGATGGTGATATTAGTCACATCCATTTCGTTTGAGAGCAGTTAGGGCCTGAAAAAATGAAGGAAATAAATGAGAGTCCCTATAAAAATCACACACACACACACACACACACACACACACACACACACACACAAAATAAGGAAGTGAAAGCAACAGAGGAACTGGGCAGAAAAGTTTCAGGACACTGAGAGTATGATTTTAGGGTGACATATACTTTAATGGCTATTGATGGGAAGCAAATAGAAAAGTAGAAATTGAGGTTACTATCAGTTTTCTTATTCTGCAAGTTGGGTACAGAATTCAGAACTCAATGAGGTTGCAGGCTCTGAAGTCTAAGGCTTTATCAGTATAAACTTGGTCAGGTGGTGTATGTTGGGAAGGCACCCTGGTCTGAGCTTTAGGACCCAAGATCCTGCAGTGCTCTGGTGACACCTGGGAGGAAGGGAATGTCTGTCATTACAAGGATGATCTCTGGCTAGAACTGGAGGGATTTTCATGGACAGCAGAGATACTTCCTGGCATGAAGCATCCAAGTTCCAGAAGGGTTTGCTCAGTCTGAAGGTCTGAAAGGGTTTCTGCTGCATATTATGGGTAAGTAGACCCTGCCAACCTTTAGCATCTTGATTCCAGATAACATCATAGAAATCAACCAGTGCTGGGTACAGCCTCCAAAAACATTCTGTGGATCAAGGTGCACGAGGGTGCTGAGATGTTTGAGACCAAACCAAACGTGCTGCTGGACGTACTGCGGAAACATCTGCTTGGACAATGAGTGAGTGGCTTGGGTTAAGAAGATGAGGGCGTGGGCATGCTTGAGTTCTGCTCCTCATACACTATTCAACCCACTATTTACAAGTTGCAGGAAATGGCAGTCATCTAAATTCCAGCCACAGAGAGTCAGATAAAGCAAGAACCTCCTATCTCTAAATGCAGGTTACCATATGAAGAAATCAAGACACTGACATGGGGTCTGTTGTCCCCTCCCCCAACCCTCACTCAGTTTCTTTGCTTCTTTTACAGCATCACCCACCAGTTATATGTCCCTCCTTTGTCTAAAAGACCCCAAACTGGTTCCTTTTTCTCAGCCGGACCCTAGAAGACCTTGTATCCACCTGTCTTCTCAATCAGCAAACCTTTTGGGGGAAATTAATTTATTTTAAAGTTTATTTATTTAGTGTGTTCACACTCACATGTGTCACTGTGTGTGTAGAGGTCAGAGACAACTTGTGAGAGCTGGTTTTCTTCTATCATCTGGGTTCTTGGGATTGAAGTTGGGTAGTCAGGCTTGGTCTTGGTGATGTGTGCTCTATGCCAAGCTGTCTTGGTGGCTCAGAAAGTTGATTTCTGAGGGTAACTCCTGATGTAACAGAGAAATTCTGTTGTTTTCTGGAGCTTGAGGTATTGCTGTTTGGATATGGATTTATTCCCGGGGATACCGATGTCTAACCATCTAATTTTTCTCTTCCAGAGAACCCTTTAAAACCCTGATGAAACTCTAGCTAGTTTCTATGTGGTCCACCGCTGGTGTAGGTTGGAGCGTGACTGTGTCTGGGAGGAATGCTGCCTGCTTCCTATAGGGACACTCACCCCAGCTGAGAGCCTTTCTGCTCTCTCCTTGACATCTTCATTCAGAGAAAGTCTAAGCTTTTGCCCAATAAATGGCTATATCAGCACGAGGGTCAGTGGTTCTTGCATACTTTTTTTTCTTAAGATGTGCATTTCTCTTGGTAGAAAAGTTGACAGTCGTAACGGCTGCTCCCGTCCCATTATGGATACAGACACAAGTCTGTCTTCTCCTGTGTATCAACCAATTACGGTAGCGAAAATACAAAGAGGTTTGTAAAATTCCATGGAGTTGCCAAGCACGGTGGTGCACACTTGTAGTCCCAGCAGTTGGGAGTCTGAGGCAGAAAGATTGTGAGTTCAAGGTCAGCAGCAGCAGCAACAATAAATTTATGTGGCTGATAAGTTAAGGCAATTTACATTCATAATACATTTTTCAGAAGGTAGTCAGTGGTCAGTCATGTATGCTGACATTTAGGGATCTTTCATCTGTAGCTGTCATCTCCCAGGCCCTCATCTGATGAGTTTCTGCCAGCAGATAGGAGAAGTAAGGTAGTAGGGAGATTTATAAGAAGTTTTTATTTTATTTTAAATTATATGTATATCTGTATGTATATGTGTATGTATGCATGTATACATGTGCCTGTGGAGGTCAGAGGTGTCAAATATTGTGGAGTTCAGGGAGTTGTAAGCCACCTAACAGGTGCTGGAGGTCAAACTCCGGTGCTCTGGAAGAGTGGTGTGACCTCTTAACAACTAAGCCATCTCTCCAGCCCCTCATAAAAAGGCTTTTAGGGGCTGGGTCTTGAATTGAAGTTTGTCTTTTTTTTTTTTTTTTTGGTTTTTTCGAGACAGGGTTTCTCTGTGTAGCTTTGCGCCTTTCCTGGAACTCACTTGGGAGACCAGGCTGGCCTCGAACTCACAGAGATCCGCCTGCCTCTGCCTCCCGAGTGCTGGGATTAAAGGCGTGCGCCACCACCGCCCGGCTTGAAGTTTGTCTTTTGTAGTTCACCATTTGTCTACAATCTACTGGTAACTGTAGAACCATGTGACTCTGCTTATTTGCAAATGAGATTGAGAACTGCAGTCCACTTGTATCCCAAGAGCAGAAAACAGGATTTGGTGAATACTCAGAAGTTCAGTGACTTATGTGCTCATGAAAAGCCAAGCTCCTGGATAAACATCCAAAAACTCCATCTTTTACATCATTTGTCCGATGGAACAAGCACCTTTCCTAGTAAGAAGCTGATGTATTTGGTCATTTGAGGAAACGCTCCTGCCTTTGAGATGGGTACCATGAGCTTCCAGGAGGAGCTTCTCGTTCTACCATGCCTAGTGTCCTTCCTGCCCTGCTGTCTTACCTGGGCAACTGTGCTCATCTCCCAAGTCATGTAGTCTGGGCTTTGCTGCCTATATTGCTTATGAAATAAACACATTCTCTCAGAAAGGCAGAAAAATAAGAACAGTGCCAGAGGGCTCAGTGGTCAAGAGCACCTACTGCCCTCACAGAGGACCCGAGTTCAGTCTCGGTCCTCACAACCACCTGTAACTCCAGCTCCAGGGCGATCTGATGCTCTAACCTCTGAGGGTATCCCACACACGTGCACAGACCCATGCAATTAAAAGTAATAAAGTTAATCTTTTTCAAAAAAGAATTACAGTCATCATGCGAGAGTAGAGTGAGATATTTGAAATGTTGAGGGGGAAAAAAATTCCACCAACCTGGGATCTGTATCACAGCAAATGGTCCATCAAAAGTCAAGGTCCATCAAAAGTCAAAATCCCTCAAATGTCAAGGTCCATCAAAAGTCAAGGTCCATCAAAAGTCAAGAATACATAAAGACTTCTGGGGGAATGTGTTTAGGCTTTCAGAAAATGTCCAAAAGAGATCTTTAGAGAGAACGAAAATAACTGATCAGTAAACAGGATCTACCTATAAATTATGTGAATGAATGAATGAATGAATAGCTTTAAAAATACAGAAGGATGCTAGAGAGGTGGCTCTGCAGTTAAGAGCACCAGTGGCTCTTCCAGAGGACCCAAGTTAGGTTCCCAGCATCCATGTCAGGCAGCTCAAAACTGCCTGTAATTCCAGATCTGGGGGACTCAATGTCTCTGGGTGTCTGTGGACATTTGCATTCATGTGTAGTTGCTAGTACATGTGCGTGTGTGCATGTATGTGTGTGTGCTATGTACTCATTAGTGTATGCATGGGTGCACATGTATGTGTATGTTATACGTACTCAGTAGTTTGTGTGTGTGTGTGTGTGTGTGTGTGTGTGTGTGTGTGCACGCAGGCCAGAGGTTGACATCTGCTATCTTTTCTTGACCATTCCCCACCTTTATTCTCTGAGGTAGAGTCCCTCAGTGAATCTGAAGCTCACTGATGCAGCTAGACTGGCTGTGAGCTTCAGGAATCTGGCTGTCTCCACTGTCCACCTTATGCCATGCCTTGTCTTCTCACTTCAGTTCTGGGGATCTGGTCTCAGGGCCTCATGTTTCTATGGCAGGCACTTCACAGGCATTAAGTAGTTTGACTTTTTACACCAAAGAGTGCTGCTGATATCCAGTGAGCAGAAGCCAGTGATGCTGTGGGATGTTCTGCAGTACCAGTGATGCTGTGGATGTTCTGCAGTGCCAGTGATACTGTGGGATGTTCGGCAGTGCCAGTGATGCTGTGGGATGTTCTACAGTGCCAGTGATGCTGTGGGATGTTCTGCAGTGCAAAGGTAGACCTTCATAGCAGTGTTATCTGGCTAAAGAACTAATTGTGCTGAGGGTGAGAAACCCTGACCTATACACCCAAACCAAACCAAACCAGTTTAAAATGAAAAGCCAGGCATGGCAGAACTTGTCTGTAATCCCAGCTTCGCAGGTAAACTCAAGGCCAGCTGGGACACTTAGCAACGGACTGTCTCAAAAGAAAATAAAAAGAGGCTAAAGATGTATCCTAGTAGAACACTTGCCTAACATTGGAGAGAGGCCCTGGGCCTAATCCTCAATACTATACATAAATAAAAGGCAACAAAGGAGTAAAAAAATTGTAGGAAATATTAACATGAACCTCCAGAGAAAGAATAACTTTCTATATTATTTAATAATTTATTGAAACTATATGGTGGATGCCACACCTAGCATTTTACATGTCTGAGCCCCACCAATCCTCAGAACATGTTCTCAAATATTTTGATTGTTCCTGCTCCCCCCCTCCATTTTGAAACATTATCAAACTTTTGGAAGGTTGTAAACATAATACAGAGAACTTTTTTTTTAGAATCATTTGATAGTTACCAAATAACAACCCATGATCTCAAGTCTTTAGTGTTTCTCCCCCACCATATTTTAGATCATACTTTTTGATATGACCACAATCAGCACATTTTAATCCTGGGCACCACTCAGTTTTGCTAGCTGCATGGTAATGGCTTATATAGAGAATTATGCATGAGGCTTAGTTGTCGTCTCTCCTTAGTCTGGGTTTGTCTGATTTTTTTTCTCATGATTAGGTTTGAGCTTCAATGTAGACCATTGCAGAAGTGTCGGGATCTACCAATGAGTCGACTGGGTAGCTGGGTGGAGATGTGCGGATTGTAGAGACAATGAAGAAGACAGAACAGAGTCGAGAGGACTGCCAGTCACTGCCAAACAGTGCCTGAGTTTATCTCATAGCCAGCTTATACACAGTCTTGAAGGACAGAGGTAGAACAATGCACAGCACAGGCATTCAACCACTATCTATCCTGTCCTTGAGTCAAGGAGCAAGCAGTTTCATTTTCTATCTCGATGTACCTCCGGCTTACATCAGCAGCCTGCATCTAGCTAGATAGTATGTTTCTTCCCATGGAGTAATCAGGACTTTCTCACAGCCATGGAGCAAACAAGTTTGAACTCTATTGACTCAGAATAGACTTCAAATTCAAATTGGGAAACTGAATCCCTTGTGAGCTCCCACACAGAAGTGATACTGAGACCCCATTGCATCCTGATAGCTGACCCATGATTTCAATTTGTCCCTCCCTTCTACTGTGTCTCTGGCCCCCAGTAGAACACGCCTACTTCCATGTCTCTAAAACAACTAGATTCTGCATATGAGAGAAAACAGACATCGCGAGTCTGACTTCTGTTATTTAATGTGATGATGTCCACTTCCATTAACTTTTCCTTAAATGATGTAATTTCATTCTTTTCTGTGGATGAATAATATCCCGTTGTGTATCTACACAGTTTATTTATTCATTGATGGGCAACCTAGGCTAG
Organism: Peromyscus attwateri; assembly: GCA_902168425.1. NCBI lineage: Eukaryota > Metazoa > Chordata > Mammalia > Rodentia > Cricetidae > Peromyscus > Peromyscus attwateri. The sequence continues at coordinate 9,750 of CABHPP010134979.1, forward strand.
TTCTATACATTGACTTGTGGATACTGCTGTCATAAACACGGGTACACAGTATCTTTATTGTATGGTGGCTCTGATTCCTGGGAGATATTCCCAAGGATAATGTGGTGGGATGCTACAGCAGTTCTATTAGGTTTGAGTCTCTCTACTAGTTTCCATAGAGGCTGAACCAATCCCCATTTTCACTGAAAGGCTCTAAAGGCTCCTTCCCTTTCCTCACCATTCTTGACAATATTTGTTATTTGTTCCCTTGATGTCTGTCATTCTGGCTGGGGTGTGAAGGAATCAGTTTGCATTTCCTTTATGTCCAAAGATGCTCAACATTTTTTCATGCGTTCATTAGTCATTCTTACTTCTGTTCAATGGATTATTCATCTTTGGAATGTTTATTGAAATACATGATACTTTAAATTCCTAGAGCAGTGGTTCTTAACCTGTAGGTCATAAACCCTTTGAGGGGTCAACTACCCTTTCACAGGGGTCTCATGTCAGATACCCTGCATATCAGATATTTATATTATGATTCATAAAAGTAGCAAAATTACAATTATGAAGTAGCAATAAAAGTAATTTGATGGTTGGGGGTCAGCACAACATGAGGAACTGTATTAAAGGGTCACAGCATTAGGAAGGTTGAGAACCACTGCCCTAAAGGAAACCATGGGAAGACACTTGAGGCTGCAGGCAAAGGCGACAACCTTCTGAAGAGGACCCTAGGAGTTCAGGACATAAAGGAAAGAATCAGCAGAGGGCTTTGAATTATAAAGCTATGGCACAGCAAAGGGAATAAGGGATAGAACATAGAAAGAGTCCAAAGGTTGGGAGGGAATCTCTCCAGGGTACTCCTCTGACGAGGGATTAGTATCCAGACTGTCCAAGGCATTGATACCCTGTTCCTCCTGCTCCTGACCCAACAACAGATGAAGCCTTCAGTCAGGTGGAAGGACAAACTGCGCATGAAGCCGTGGACTACACATCCTCATCTGCCAACCCCTAATTCTTGTTATACTCATAAATCTGGACAGCTCAAGTGTCTTGTTAAAAATAGCAGAGGAGCTGGAGAGATGACTCAGCTACTGTCACAGAAGACCCAGGTTCAATTCCCAGCACCCATGGGGAGGCTCACAACCATCTTTAACTCCAGTTTCAAGAGATCCACCTCTCTCTTCTGGGCTCCTAAGCACTACCTGGACATGTTACACTACATCCAGGCAAAACATTTATAGACAGAAGATAGCAATAAATAAATCATTTAAAAATAATAAAGGAGGCTGGGCTGTGGAGGTGTGCACCTTTGATCCCAGCACTTGGGAGGCAGAGGCAGGTAGATCTCTGAGTTCGAGGCTAGCCTGGTCTACAGGGTGAGTTCGAGGACAGCCAGGGCTGTTACATGGAGAAACCCTGTCTTGAAAAATGAACAAACAAAAATAGTAAAGGAGAATAAATAGGCACAAACTGATGGTTGAGCCTACATGAGTCCCCTCAGCAAGCTGGTGATGAATGGACTGCAGACCCTCCTCTAAACTCCTCTCCATGTAGTGAGTGCAGTATTTGAGTTTCTGGAATGATGTCCATCATCACAAGGCAAGGATAGTATCAGAGAATTGAGTGAGGAACTGGATTTGGGAGGAGTACTGGGCAGAAGGGGCATTGATGTGGGCACCGGGGGCCGTACTCTGAGGGTTGTACTGGGTTAGCTTGAAGTGGTTGCTTCAGGCAAAGGTCATGCTGTTTTTCTGTTGAGCAGTTAAATAGAAGTCACTGAGGGAAGAAAGGCTGGCGGCCGATGCTCTTATTGCTCTCATTCCCCCTCCCGAGAACCAGGGAACATGAGGAGCCTGTGGCTGTCTTGCTTCAGAGCCCTAGTCACTTCAGGAGATTAGTATTCAAAGTTGTGGGTTGGGAGTCCCCCAGGCGATCTGATTTTAGCTTTACTGATTGGAATGGTCTAAAGCATAGTTCTCAACATGTGGGTTGTGAGCCCTTTGGGAACTGAATGACCCTTTCACAGGGATCACCTAAGACCATCGGAAAACACAGATATTTATGATATGATTCGTAACAATAGCAAAGTTACAGTTATGAAGTAGCAACGAAAATAATTTTATGGTTGGGGGTCACCACAGCATGAGGAACTGTATTAAAGGGTCGCAGCATTAGGAAGGTCGAGAGCCACTGGGTTCAAGTTACTGATTTGCCATTATGGCAGGACAATTTTAGTGTATTTCTTCAGTAACAACAACAACAAAAAGACAACAAAAATCAGTGTATAGGCATTTTGAAAACTGTCTCAATCAGTAGTGTAATAGATTTAAACCAAACTGGTCATGGTATGATTATTTACTAACAGTAAAATAAAATATCTAGAAAAATTCATTGGCTAAAAATTAAAGCACTGCTTATTTATTTATTTATTTATTTATTTATTTATTTATCTGTTTATTTATTTTCTATGTGCATTAGTGCCTTGCCTGTGTGTGTGTCTGTGTGAGGGCATCAGATCCCCCGGAACTGGAGCCACAGACAGCTGTGAGCTGCCATGTGGGTTCCAGGAACTGAACCCGGGTCCTCTGGAAGAGCAGCCAATGCCCTCAACCGCTGAGCCGTCTCTCCAGCCCAAACACCACTCTCTTTATGTTTGTTACTTATGCACATGAAGGTTGGAGGATGAACAATACTCAGAGGAAGAAATTCAAATGACCAAGAAATAAAAGCACTTGGAAGTTTTTGATACTGGACATTAAAGTTCTCAGTGACATGGCGACAGAGGCTGGCGTGTTGGCTGAGCTGGCCAAGGTGCTTGCTGCAGAAGCCTGGCCACCAGGAGTGCTTTCCCCCTGGACGTGGGTTTTTCCACCTTGATGTGGGTTCGGGAATCCAATCTGATACGTACAATATGCATATCTAAAATTTTTGCCAGCTATAAAAGCATTTTAATAAAACACCGAAGATCAATATCGTCCGCATGGAACGAGCATGGATTAAAGGGAACGTTAATATCGTAGCTGAGGTGGAAGAGAACGCAAAATGATAAAAATACCTGAAAACGTGCCAAATAGACTACCTAAAAATATAATGTACCACTATGTTAAAAACAAAACAAAAACCAAAGACAAACTTAGTTGACTGACAAAAGCGTTCCCAGTAGAGCAGTAGTGGGAACCTGGAGCCATCAGGATTTTTCTAAAAGGTTTGTATCTATTCAGTTGGCTTAGGACACCCTGGGGGAAACGTTTGAGAGTTAGAATAAACAGGCCTTCGCGTCAGCTATCCTTGAGAGATGGGCCACAAACAAACCCCACTAAAGGAATAATTAAAAACTAAAAGTGTTGAAGACAGGTAGTTAAAAGAAAATTCGAGAATTTGGGGTAGGGAAGGTAGACGGATTTAAAAAAAAAATTATTCAAGCCTGGAGATGTGTCCCTGAGGTACACAGCTTGCCCACAATATATGTTCCTGGGTTTGGCATCCAATGCCAAAAAGAAATAAAACATTGAAAAAAATACTACAAAAATACTATGTAAATATGTTGTACATATAAATAATATAAATATATAAAATAATATAAAAACAATAAGCCAATAAAAGTCTTGGAAGATTCCTCTTGATTTTTTTATTTTTGGAAACAGATTTTTGCTGTGTAGCCCTGGCTGTTCTGGAACTTTCTTTGTAGACCAGGCTGGCCTTGAACTCACAGAGATCCACCTGCCTCTGCCTCCTAAGCGCTAGAATTAAAGGTGTGCCACCACCACCTGGCTGGAAATTTTTTATAATGCTTAACAACTACCAAAGACTAGATCCAGAAGTTGGCAAGGAAAAGTTGGGCAAACTCAGAAAAGGCAAGAAAAAGTTTGAATAGGAAATTATGGGAAAATATCTCCATGGTTAGTAGAGATAAGAGAAGGGACTTAGCTTCATTGATATTAAAAATTCAAATTACATCCATAATTATGTATGTGTATACTTTTTTTGAGGCAAGGTTTCTCTATGTAGCCCCGGCTGGCTTAGAACTTGCTATGTAGACTAGGCTGGCCTTGAACTTACAGAGATCTGCCTACCTCTGCTTTCCAAGTGCTGGGATTAAAGGCGTGCACCACCACTCTGGGCTGTGTCTATACTCTTACAAGGATGGTAAACATGAAAAGATCCTGACAGATGCCGTAGAAATGGAACAATAGAACCTTCAACTGTCAGCTGCAGCCAGCAAACTCATAAACACTTCGGGAGACAGTTTGGCATCCAGAAGCTGAAGATACAAAAAACGTGTGTGCGACCTACCTATCCTGGACTCCACTGCAAAAACCTGCAAGAACCCCCACCTGTGTAACACACACACACACACACACACACACACACACACACACACACACGCATGCATGCTTGCTCACAGAATTCAAGAATTTGGGGTAGGGAAGAAATGTAAGCAGCCTGGGACTGGGAGATGACTTCGAGGTGAGACACTGGCTGAGCAAGTGTGAAGACTGGAGTGTGAACCCCCAGCACTCATACAAATGCTGGGTGGGGTGTGGTGTCCTGCTTGTGATCCAGTGCTTTGGAGGCAGAGATGATGGATCTGTGGATCAAGTTGCATAGTTAGCCTAGATGAACTGGTGAGGATCGACTGAGATACCCTGTTCAGTCTATAAGGTGGAGAATGACTGAGGGGGACATCAGTGTCAACCTCTGGCCTCCATAAGCACATACACTCTCGCGTCTGTTCACTTGCACATGCAAACATGCATACACACATGCGTGCCGGCACACTCATATGCACATGTGAAAATAACTGTAAACAATCTAGATGGCAGAATAGAGATATTGTGGGTATCAATACAATTCATGGTACAGGAATAAAAATGACGCACACAGAAACAAAAGAATACTTTCCAAATGACTCTGTTTATACAGAACAGAAGAAGATGAAGATAATAAGAAAGGTATGGCTGGCCGAACATGGTGGTGCACACCTTTAATCCCAGCACTCTGGAGGCAGAGCCAGGCAGATCTCTGTGAGTTTGAGGCCAGCCTGGGCTACAGAGTGAAGTCAGGACAGTCAGAACTACATAGTGAAACCCTGTCTGTCAAAAAACCTATATGTGTGTGTGTGTGTGTGTGTGTGTGTGTGTGTGTGTGTGTGTGAGTGAAATATTTATTTTGAAAATATGAAGAAAAGATCAAAGAGGTTATTATATTATTATGAGTTATTGTCAGAATCTTTGGGAGGATGTGAGAAGATGAGATCTGGAAGGCTACAAATCGTTTCAGGTGCGGAACGATTTCTTTTTCTTTCTTTTGACCTCAGTGATAGTTTAGTGGGTGAGCGCTTCATACATTTGTTCGGTTGAACATTAATCTTTAATGAATATTTTAGCATTATTTTTCACATATGTTCTCAGAAATGGCTTTTTGCCTTTTCATTTTCCTCAGATACAGAACTAGTCAACCCTAAAGCCATTAGATAGGGCAGATCAAGGTAGGTTTCTGCCCCAGGGAGATGGGCACCAGAGGCCCAACGTGGGCATCAGGCCTGGGACCGCTCAGAGGGTGTCTGCGTAGGTGGGCGGCCGGAGCAGAACCAGTCAGATATGGAGAATGCCCAGTGCAAGAGCAGGAAACAGCGCCCAGGGCAAGTTGCCCTGAGAACAAGGAGAAAAGCATCCACCTGAGGTGGAGGACAAAGGAGACAGCCTGGCACAGGATGAGCTCCTGAGTCATGTGAGGAAGGTATTCATGTAGAAGAGCAGCCTAGGGAAGAAGCTGAGCTCTGGACAGAAAGTTCTTCACGTCAGAGGAGGAGTGTGGTAGCTGAAGGAGGGTGCCTGTCAGGATGTGTGTGGGAGACCAGGACCAGGAAATGCAATAGAACCTCAGCAAGGTCCAAAGGCTGTGCAGGCAGGTGTGGAGTGACAGAGCCCAAGAAGACTGAGAATGTATGGCTGCCAAGATGGCCCACTGTGAGGAACAATGGCCAAGTACATGCTGAGGACTTTCCCAGAGCAGGGTGTCATGAACTAAGCTAAGCAGACCAAAAAGGGCGCTGATTTCCAGGGATGGTCTAATGAGGTCATGAAACCCTAATCGAATGAGTTGGTCATCTATAGGGATAATGTCCCAGGGTAGAGTCATCTCAATCAGGATAGACAGTGGTATTTTCTCATGCACACGCATACACACACATTTATATGTGATAATATATATATATATATATATATAATTTTTGAAGTTAAAAAGAAAGTAATAACACATATTGATTGTCACAATGATTCATTCCACAAGAGGACTACACTTTGTCCTTTGATTTCTGGAACCTGTGGAAGGAATGCATAGCCCTGCCTCACCAACTTTGGCCAGTGAAATTATCAGCAGATGTAAACCAAGCATTGGGAGATTTGTTTGCCACATCCCTAACTGACTGCCAAAACATTGGTAGCAGAGTGACAGATAATTTTAGTGAGCAGGTGAATTTGCAAGCACAGAATCTTTGAATAATTCAGTAAGATTCTTAAAAAGCTTAAGATTATTGAAATGAATCTTCATATGTCATTAATAACTGTAAATGTCAATTAACGGGTAAATATTGCCAGACTGGACTTTTTTTTTTTTTTTTGGATTTTTCAAGACAGGGTTTCTCTGTGTAGCTTTGCGCCTTTCCTGGAACTCACTTGGTAGCCCAGGCTGGCCTCGAACTCACAGAGATCCGCCTGGCTCTGCCTCCCGAGTGCTGGGATTTAAGGCGTGCACCACCACCGCCCGGCTCAGACTGGACTTTTTAAAGGTTTGTTTTGCATTCATGTGTATGTGCATGTGTCTGGGTGAGCGCACACTGTATGTGAGAGTTGCTGACTTGCTCATCCACGTCGCTGCTTTTCTCATCCACATCGCTGACTTTGTCTTATGTGCTGCTGATTTCCCTCTGCAGGTCATGAACTGAAGTCATGTGCTCTTTTGTGTCATTTCTGAGGACACTGATTATTTCACCAAACCTGGAGTGTACAGATTTTTCAGCTAGGCTGGCAGCCAGCAAGTTCCAGCAATCCTCCTGTCTTCACCCTACCTCAGCACTGGGGTAACAGGTGTGCCACAGCAAGTCGGGCCGCTCCCAGCTTTTCACATGGGTGCCGGGATCCGAACCCAGGTCTTCAAGCCTGCTTAGCAAGTGCCCTTACCCACTTACCCATCTCTGCAGCTTCAATTAGTAACCGTCCGTCCTCTTACCGGTTTCAACATCTTTAATTCAGCAGCTAAGAGGTTATGGACTTTTGGAGGGGTCATGCTGCCTTGGTGTTTTCCTGTTTCTTGTGTTGTGCTCTGCCTGCCTATTGGTGTTGGTATCTCTTCCTGTGTTATTTGGGAGTCTTGTTATTGACCAGCAGCAGACTCTTGATGCCCCGGTCCCCAGTCTCACTCAGTGAGAAGAAACAAACCCATGCTCTAACAGCAACAGTGTCAAACTGCTAAGGGCATAGAAACATACTTCAAATGAGTTATTTTCACCTACAATCACTGGTAACTAGAAAACAGCATAACTAGCATAGAACATGCTCTGAAGTCACATTTTTTAAACCACCTTTGGCTAATAACTAAATTCTTTGTTTGTTTTTGTTTTTTTAAGATAAGGTCCCAATATATAGCCCTAACGGAGTCCTGGAAAAAAAAATCACTGTTTCGGAATTGGAGAGATGGCTCAGTGGCTAAGAGCATTGATTGCTCTTCCTAGAGGACCCAAGTTCAATTCCCAGCACCCACACGGCAGCTCTCAACTGTCTGTAGCTCTAGTTCCAGGGTACCTGACACCCACGGCAAAATACCAATGCACATAAAGAGGTAAAAATGAATAAATTAAAAAAAATCACTGTTGCTTATGCTGGCTTTGATCTTGGAGTGATCTTCTTTCCTCTGCCTCCCACATACAGTCATTACAGGCATGCACCACATGACCTGTTAATAACTGGATTCTAAAGTCTCAGTTCTCCAATCAAAAGACGCACCCTAGCAGATTGGCTTTAAAAATGGGACCCATCTCTTGTTGTCAGCAGGAAATGCACTTGACTGGCAAAAATAAGCACAGCCTATGGGGAGAGAATGGAAGATGTCCCAAGCAACTGAAACTGAGGAGCAGACAGGTGTGGCTGTACCAATCCTTGACAAAGTGGACTTCAAACCAAACTTAGAAGAAACAAAGGCCACTTCATACTAGCTAAGGAGACAGTCCATCAAATAGCACAACCTTAAACACATCTGGATCATACACTGGTGTGTGCAATTTCTTTAGACAAACAATACTAGATGTGAAGACTGACCTCAACACATTAACTGTGGGCAACTGTAATAATTCATTCTCAGCAGTTGACAGGTTACAAAATCAACAAAGTAACATGAGGGTTAAATGGTACTGTAGAGCAAATGTACTTAGCAGATGTTCTAGAATATTCTATCCAAATACTTCAGAATACATATTCTTCTCTGCAGTACATAGGACTTTCTCTAAAATAGACACAAAGCAAGTTTTAATACATATAAGAAATTGAAGCTGAGTGTGATGGTGTACACCTTTAGTCTTTGCACTCAGGAGGCAAAGGCAGATGGATCTCTAAGTTTGACGTCAGCTTAGTCTACAGAACAAGTTCCAGGATAGCCAGGGATACACAGAGAAATCTTGTCTTTAGAAAACAAAAGAAAGAAAGAAAGAAAGAAAGAAAGAAAGAAAGAAAGAAAGAAAGAAAGAGAGAGAGAGAGAGAGGGAGGGAGGGAGGGAGGGAGGGAGGGAGGAAGGAAGGAAGGAAGGAAGGAAGGAAGGAAGGAAAAAAGGAAGGAAGGAAATTTGAAATACCTTTTCATATTCTATCTGATCATGATGGAATAAAACTAGAAATCAATAGCAAAGAAACTATGGGAAGTGTAAACACTCATGAAGACTGAATAACCACTCCTGAAGGCAGCTATGGGCACCACTGTGACCCCAGTGCACTTTGAGAACACAGTTTCACGATGAGTTGATCATCAGAACATCAATAGAAAAAAATGCAAATCCCTAATATGAAAGGAAAGCAGAAGCCAGGCATGGTGTTACATTCCTTTAGTCCCAGGCAGAGGCAGGAGGATCTCGGTGAGTTCAAGGCCAGCCTGGGCTCCGAAGTAAGTTCCAGACCAGCAAGAGCTACATAGACATCTTGTCTCAAAGCAAAGCAAAACAAAACAAAAACAACAACAACAAAACAGACGGAACTTCTGGGATGTGATTAAAGTATTTGTAAAAGAAACATTCGTAGCTACAAGTGCCTACATTTATATATATAAATGTATACATATATCTCAAGGTGCTGGTGAGATAGGTCTGTTGGGAAAGTGCTTGCCATGTAAGCACAAAAACCTGAGTCAGAAAGTGGTGGGAAAAAGACATCTTACCCATCACTGGACCCTGCATGCTACAATATGGACTTGTCAGACTAGATGTGTTCACTGGGGCATTAGTGGCATGGAGGTTATAGGGGTAACCAGCCTTCAAAACCAACCATCTGATTGGATATATGAGGCCTGCTAAGCAGGAAGGATGCCATATCTGGTACTGTAGACTTAATCAAAAGCCCCTGACTAGGGAGATCATAGGCCCTGGAAGAGGGGGGAACCTACTAAATGACCAGGCTGTCAAACTGCATTTTAAATGTACATTTAAAAAATATTTATTAATGTTTATTTTATGTGTGTGAATGTTTTGCCTGAATGTATATATGGGCACTACATGTGTGCCTGGTGCCCATAGAAGCCAGAAGAGGGCGTCAGAGCCCTGGACCTGGAGTTGTGGACAGTCATGAGCTTCTGTGTGGCTGCTGGGCTCCAAACACAGGTCCTTTTCAAGAGCAGCAAGGATCTTAACTGTGAAACCATCTCTCCAGCACCCTAACTATTCGTGTTTATACCCATTGATTTGTGCTGCTCTCAGCTTGGGACAGAGAAGATTCTTCTTGCAGTGGATTGTGGTTAAATGCAGAAGCTCATAACTGTTGACAAAGCTGAGAATAAGTGACAGTCAGAGCTCAGCCATGGGTAGAATGTCTATACCAAGCCTCCGCCCCACCCCCAACCCCACCCCCAAGGCTCAGGGAGCAGTGTGGCAGAGGGGACCAGGGAGTGGGGGAGTGCTGTGACAGGCAGGTTTCAGGAGGTTATGTGGCTATTACACACACAAACATGTCATACCTGTGGTTACCCACACAAGACCATCACAAGATCAAGAGAGTTAAAAATTCTAACATGAAGCGAGGACTGGGTCCTGATGTCTCACCCCCAGCTGAGGAGCTAATGACAATTGGTGGCTCCTGAGGTTGGGAAAGCCACTTTTCTTTGTGTGGTTAGTGGCTTTGGGCAGGTTGCCCATGCCCCATGTATATGACCACACACAGGGACACATATGGGCAGAAGTAATTGGAATTTGTAGATTACTAACGAAACCCACAGAGTTTGGATAGAGATGGAATATTGTTCGGGGGTGAGGGAACGGGGGTGGGGGGAGAGGAGAAGGAATGGACACATCCAAGATACTTGGCATAAATGTATAAAAATCTTTAAGATGTACAAAATTTCAATTAGACAAGAATAATTTTTTTTAATCTTTGAGTGTATGTTCATGAGTTTGCATGTGGTGGTTGCAGACTCAAACATGCTTATTGGAAGCTGGAGGACAGCATCTGTGTCTCTCCCGCCTTGTCTGAGGTAGTGTCTCGAATTTGGGACTTTTTCTTTTTTTTTTAGTTTTCTAATGATTTGGTGGAATCCACGTGGCACTCTCTTCATGGGATTTTTCACCTCATCTGAGAAGTTACTGTATTGAGCAGCTTACTTGGTGGCCCATCATTTGGGGCTTATTCAGGGCTGCCAATCAGAGCCCCCATGAGCCTCTCTAACACAGCTGTTTCCCGTGGGACTAGATTGCTCCTGTGGCACCTGCTTCCAGCCGCTCCTCACCCAAGTCCTTCACCCCCATCCCCAGGACTCAGAGGAAGTGGAACTCTGCCTGCCTGGGAAGTCACATGGCACCATTTTTGCTTTATTTTATTGGTCAGAGCAGAGCATACTTCTGCTTCAGTGAAGGGGTCTAGACTCCACTTGTGGATAAGAGGCGCATGGGAGAATGTTGATTCCCTGCTTTCCAACTGTCATGCTGTCTTGGACCATTTCTTCCTTCACCTGGCTTTCTCCTCTATTCCTCTTCAGTTCCTCTTTGCTTCCTTTTGTCTCGCCCATAAGCCTCAGTTTGGGGGTCCTGGCACACACTGTGCAACTGTATCTTTACTACAGCCCCAGAAAGCAACTCCATGAGCCACCTCAAATGCAGATTCACCACAAAGGGGAGCTTCAGCTGTTAACCCCAAAAGTTTGAGGAGAAAGACCTCTGATCCAAATCATCATGGCTATGGGAAAGATAAGGTTTTAATAGTTCAGGGGTAGGGGGTTTCCAGATGGAGGATTTGGTGGGAAATAGAGGTGGGTTATAGGAGCAGAACATGAGCATAAGAAGTTAGTCGTAATGACCTCCTGAAACAAAGACATGATTGCAAGGTGGTAGTAACAACGTAGTCATAACACCTTTTGAAATAAAGGTAGGGTTGCAAGATGGTTATAAATAACTTTTTGAAACAAAGACATGGTTGCTGTTTCCTGGAACAGGCAGTACAGAACCATTTGTAGTTAAGGTTACAGGTGGGGCTTAGCCTAATCCTTGAGAAACAGAGGTGTAATAATAAACAGAAATAAAGAGTTTGTTTTTACTATAAGATGGCTTTTAAGCTTAAGATGGAGGCAGGCTGGTTCATCACAGCCTCAGAGCCCCTCCTTGAGCAGATTATGGAAATGACCTTTGCTATTGTGCTTAAACAATGATAATATCTAAGATGTTCTAACCACTGCCAGCCAAACTGTCCTTTTTCACTCTGATATCACACGTCTCCAGGGTCAGGTAGCATTAGAATGGATGCCAGCATTTTGAACATCCACACAGAAGGAAGTTGAATTAGCGACATATTTAGTTGGGGACTAGTGAGATGTGCTTAAGTGCAGAAAGTCGCTCCTGGCAGCCCTGGTGTAACAACGGCCGCACACAATAATCCCACTGCATGCTGTACCGGCTCCTTTGACACTGAGGCATGAGGCTAGAGATTGCCTTCTGGAGCTCACATCCCTGGCACTGGGAGGACACGGGTGTGGAAGGAGGCAACTTTTTAAATGTATTGAACCAGAAAAACAAGTGTCTGAAAAGTTTCTATGAATATGAGAAACAACATTTGAAATAGAAAACAAGCCCCTCAGAGCCTGCAAGATGGCTTAGCAGGTAAAAAATGCTGGCCACTGAGCCTGACATATTAAGTTCAATTTCTGGGACACACATAGGGGAAAGAGAGAGGTGACTCCTGAGCGTTGCCCTGACTGTCACAATTCTGTCATGGCACATGCCCCCACTAAGTGAAGAAATGTAATAAAAAAAAAATTAAAAAGGAAACAAATCTCCCACCATCACACCGTGTGTGTGTGTGTGTGTGTGTGTGTGTGTGTTTGTGTGTGTGTGTGTGTGTGTGTGTGTGTGTGTTTTGCTGGGGACAGAAGCCAGTCCCTCAAAAATGCTAGACTCTACGAGTGAGCTGTACCTGCATCCAGAAAAAAATGTTTTAAAATAAAATTAATGACTACTGTTTTTTTTAATATTGTCTATGTATATGATGTGTATATAACTGTGTGTGTGTGTGAGTGTGTGTGATGGAATGTATAAGTGAAGATCAGAAGATGACACTGTGGCCTTAATTCTCTCTTTCCACTTTTGTGAGTGTTACAGAGACAGAACTTGCATCTTCAGGCTTGCACAGCACACAGCTTTATCCATGGCAAGGGCTTTTACCCCGAGGAACTGACATGTAAACACCCCGTAAGTCACTTCTAATGGAAGCCTGATTTGAAGTTCTTTACAAGTAAGAATAGAGTTAATGGACCACAGAGATGCTCAGTGGTTAAGAGCATGTGCTGCTCTTGTGGGGGACTCAAGTGTCGTTCCCAGCACCCACTTCTGATGGCTCAGCACCTCCATGACTCCAGCTGGAGGGCATCAATACTTCTGGCATGTGCAGGCACCTGCATGCATGCACGCACA